>JANSTP010001130.1:0-15879 GCA_025330745.1 Cladonema radiatum
ATACGTGATAATGTAACAGTACTTTCTGTTAGTAGAAAAACAATGAAAACCACTTTTAAGAACCCGTTTGGTTCACTCTCTATTGCCACTCGACATTTAACCAAAAAATTGGCGGTATTTGACTGCTTGTTGGTGAAAAAATGATGATGTCGTCAGATTGTGTTGACTTCATATGTTGAAATTAGTATCAATGTGTTCATAATATTAATATATTGGTCTATCACTGTACGAAGTTTTATAAGTTTATCTTATGCGGTTCAGAAAATATCAGGGGGAAGAATCCACCCTTTCCAGGATCTCAAAGTCAAAACAGCCCAGGGATACTAGTAGGGTTAAGGAGGGAGGAAGTACAATATGAGAATTTGTGTTTTAAGTTGTAGCACATTTCAACATGCAAATAATGGAAATAGTTTTTTCCTGCAATCTACCTCCAAACAACATCTGATGTTATTTTGACATCTTCTCAATAATCTTTTCTGTGAGACCAAGATTGAAAGGTAAAACAATCTTAATTTATCCTTTTACCATTAATTATGACATAACTACTTGAATGAATGCCGACGGGAACCATGCAGAAACCAATTGACAGCAGGGAACCTAGGAGAATCAAATACCTAGGGGAGAGGAAACTGCCAAAATTGGAAGAGAAATTGGAGGAACCATTGAAACCTATGGCGAACCTTTATAAAATCAGTTAATACTCCACAAAATTTTATATCAGTAGCAGCAAAAAGCGTTGACATCTTATAAATTAAGCAGTCTCTCAATTCCTCACTATTATTGTAGTAAGAACGCCACATCTTTAGCAGCAGTTAGCAGACAGTCCGGTGAAAATACTATTTTAGCAGAAAATTCAGCAACCTGCTATAGCTAAGTGAATTTTACTGAGGCTTTTTTCCAAAAACAAATTTTTATGATGCAAATTAGTCAGCTGCTGGTAGGCTCAAAAAGGATGACATTCAGATGAAAAATATTTGGTAAAGAGATTAAAAACCAAGTGAATATTGCTCTAAAACGATATTGTGCGGCAGGAAAACTTCCCCTAGGAAATTGACACCTGGAAAATTACCCCTGTCAAAGTATCTCCAAAAGCGTTGTATTTAGCCAAGAAAAGGTTATTGGAAGGCAGGAAGAGTACTTAATTGTTTGCACATACAGGCATAAGATGCATAAAACACTTAGTTAACAAATGGGTTAGTATGGGGCATTGTCAAAACTTTGTTAAATTAAGGCACTTCTCTGGGAAGTGTTAGAAGTCACGAAGTTTCATGGCAAAATCTCTTTTAGTTTTTGTGCAATAATAAAAAAAACTGCAGGAGGGAGGAAGGGATTGAATTTTGCCCCACCCCCAGTTGGAATAGGGTTAAGTATAAAGTATTGAATTAACAATTATAGAAAATTATAAAATTTTTTATTTATATTATTAAAGTAGTAGGTAGATGACCCGGATGATAGGTAGGTATAAACTCTACCTGCAGCCCAAATCAAATGTTTCAAGTTATTTTCCTTATGCTTAATTTGCCTGAGCCTCGTTCTTCTCAGAACAGCAATATTCTCTTAAAAATACATAAATGTGAATACGTAGTACTTTTTGATGACGTCATCACTCTCCAAGGTATATTATACACAAGTCTAATGAACAAATTGATGTTCAATAAAAATATGTTATAATATGTGGATTTCAAAAAGCCTCAACATGGTTAAAATAAGTATGAAATGGATACAACCTAACACAATAAAAATCCGACTATTGCATGGGCAAACCAGAGCAAACTTTTCACAGTGCATTTCTGATGGATAGAAGTGACAAAAAAAGAAAAAATTATTTCTCTTGCAATTTGTTTTAGGTTAGCCTATTTTTTGCCATAAGTTGACTGGACTAGTCTGATCACAATGTTTTGTAATATGTATCAGCTGTGGCACAACTTAACAGATTTTCTGGCATGGTGTTTATCGACAACAAATATTTTGTCACTCGCAGCTTTTTTCTTTGTATCTATTGTTCCTTGAAAATAACCTAATATTCGAATAGGTTCTGACGCTTAAGGGTAATTTTTAATTTTCTTGTTATTGGTTAGTGTCAAATTTTTATTTTGTTTCTTGATTGTCTCAAATGAGTTTTTGTCAATTTTGTTGATACTGGAACCTGAATCAATTATCATTTTGATTTTAACATTTTCTTTTTTCTATTTTATAGATTCTGTATTCTTCTAGTTAGATATAGCAAATGATTCATAATTGTCTGTTTCCGACTCATATTTGTTTTCATCATTTACTTCGAGATTTTGCAATCTGTGGGATAAGTGATTCGTATGACAGCTTTGATTTTTACAACATTTTGAAAGTAAGTTTTTCTTTTAGCAATTATAGCATGTTTTGCCCATGGCTTTGCACACGGCTTTCTATCAAATTTTTTTCTACAACGATAACAGTCACCTCCTCTGCTATATTTAAAATGTAACTTTGTCGATCGATTAGATTTGTTTTTCTTGAACTGTTTTTTATGACTTATTTTTGTTTTGACTATTTAATGGACTCGATTTAATTCAATTTACATCTGCCTCCTCTCCTGCCATATATTTTGCTTGCTGTCTGGCAAATTCTTTTGATTTTCCAATTTCGAGACATTTAGCAAGAGTTACACCAGGAACACAAAGTAATTTTTCCTTCAGAGACCTTGAATAACATGAAGAAAAATCTCTAATCTCTGATTTCTTCACTAACATTTGGAAATTCACAAGTGTCTGCAAGTGTACACAATCTTGTAATGTGTGTGGCAGTGTCTTTATCTTCATTTTGTTTTGCTTGCTTGAAAATAAATCTCTCATAAGCAGTATTTTTCTTTGCTCCAAAAAGATTGTTCAATTTCGTTATAATGACATCAAAAGTATCGCTTCCTAGGCTCAAAGTTTTATAAATTGTTTTCAATTCTTTTCCACATTTTTTCTGATCTTATATCATCCCTGTAACAGATATAAATAAATCAAAACCTTCTTTCCATTCTTTCCATTTTTTGTCTATATTTCCTGGATCTGCTTGGAAAAGAAATGGCTCTGTAACTGGAATATTTCCTAATGCTTTTACCATTGATATCTATTACTGAACAACAACAGTTTTTATGCTAAATACTTTGTTTTTCTTTTTATCCTCGTCGCCACAGGTGGTATTCAATGACACTTAGACCACTTATCAAAGAGATTGGTTATTGATTAATCTGTCTGATGTATCATTGGTTATTGATGTGAACGATTGTGCATCCATATCATATTGTGTTTAGGGAAGAATATTATTAGAGTGTTTTTACTGATATCAATCAATATAAAGAAAGTGACATTACACTTACAATACAGCTACTGAAATTACGATAACATGCTGCTACAGGAACTGTACTGCAACCTTACCACTACTGCACTGCAAGTGATATATTGACATTTGTTATACTTATTCTTCTTGAATTAACATTCAAGAAGCCTTCTTTTCAGAGAGTGATCTAGAATCTTCTAGAAAGAAATATTTGCAAAGCGGAGTATAAAATACAGACTCCGTAATACGACTCTCGTAAATAAAGTCTAAACGTCTAAAGTATTATCAGTAAAAAGTTTAGCTAAAGAACCCAAGGAAAAGGAAAGGGCCTAATAAAGACCCCTGGGGAACACCAACTCATATGGAAAGTCATGTAGACAATTGACCATTAACCTTTTGCATGCTCTTTACCATTAAGTTTGACCATTTTGGTTTTTATAGGTCAAGAGTATACTTTCTGAGCTACCATAGCGTTTTACCCAAACCTTCCATTGATGATGTCTATAGACGGCATACGGTATGTCACTCAGCTACCAAAATTTCGAAATGGGAGGTTGCTTGTCACTTCTATCCATCTCTACCAAATTCTAAGCCCTTTTCAAGGTTAAACCCTTTTTAAGTTTTCTGACCGCTGTAGATTTGACTCTGGTTCTTATGGTTTTTTTTAGTTGAGTTTTCCTTCTAAAATTTCTTACATTTTTGGCAGTAAATGAACATCTAATACTTCTTCACTTTCAGACGAAGAACTATTTTCATTATTGTTGTCTTCTTCTGCTAAAACAAAGGCTCCTTCAACAGAAAGGCTACCCTCTTTAACGCTCACCATTTTGAAAAGGAAGAAGCAATTACAAGAAACTAAAAACATAGTTGCCAGTTTTTTGATGGAAAAACTAGAACCTGAGTTTCACCAGGAAACTACAAAAATAGATCCCTCAGTTTTTGTGTTTGTGCTTGATTAACTCTATTTAATTTTATTTTATGTTTAGTTAATTTATTTTTAATGTATTTTGTTGACCAAAGTGTTGATAATAATAATAATAGTAATAATAGTAATAATAATAATAATAATAATAATAATGTAGCCGTCAATGGCAGCTCGATTGCATATGCCATGCCATCTATAGATGTCAACAGCAGTTCACAGAAAATATACGCAGTAGATGAGAAAAGGATTCCAAGACATATATGGACCTCTATGGCAGTTCAGAAAAAAAGTCTGGCATGCAAAGGGTTAAGAAGAAACCTTGCTGTCGGTTGTGGAGATAATCAACCAATAATGCAAATATCTTTCATATAAAAATTTTAAGAAAGGTTTTTCCATATATAGTATTTGCAAGGTAGTTTATTTCACATCATAAATTAAACAAAAATACTTGAGAAATAGAAAAATCTAAAATGAGACAATGTATAGTGGTGACAAAGTACAGGCTGTGTCATAGCAAGGAATTTTCAATAAGAGAAGTAACAACTTCAGGTTTCCTTTTGTTTTTGCTAATTGCTTAATTTGTTTTAAAAAAGTCATTAAAACGATGCTTGTTAACAAAATATTACTAAGAATTCTATCAACAACAATATTTATAGAAATACTGACAACTTTAATTTCGAAATTAACTTCAACTTATAACGCTACTGCCACAAAAAATTTTCGTTGCCTTTTTTAGGGAAGAAAGGATCGGTCATTTTTGTTTTTGTAATATAAATTGCTTTAAATTTCTTAAAAATGGTGCAAACTCTCTGATAAATAAATCCAAAAAACGTCTCTCAGACAAGCGCATAGGATTTCTCTGAATAATATAGTATGTTGATAAGCATTTTCTATCAAAGGAAAATCACTAAATTCCCAAGGACAAAGAATTTCCTAAAATATAGGAAGAATTATTTTGTATAATTGTTGTTATTTTTTACCAAATACAGAATTTTTTGTAGAACTGTTTTATTGATGTGAAACAATTAAATTTTTTGGCAGTTAAAAAATTACTTATATGGAAAAAGTCACTAAAAAATAATTAGTATTTTGTTAATTACTTGAATTAAGACAAGAACATTTTATAACACGCATGTTTTTGACGAGTTGTTACTCCTCTTATTTAAACTTCCTTGGTCATAGTTACCAACTATCAAAATTGGCAAAAAATCTTCCGAACCATATTCGGTATGTGCGTACCAACGTTGTTCACAAAAGGCAAAGTACAGGTGAAGTTATAGAAAATTTCGAAAATTAACATTTCAATGATGTCATATACCATTACCATAGCAAACAACCATCAAAATTGACGTAAAAATATTTTGAACCATTTGGTGTATATGTGTTCCAAGTTTGATCATTAAAGGAAAAGTTCAGGTGAAGTTATTAAAAACTTGGAAAATTGATCTTTTGATGACACCATAGGACATTCCTATAGCAAATAATCAAAATGAATAATCAAAAATAGGTCCAAAATATCTAAAACCATTTGGAGTATATGTGTAAGTAGGTAGCCTATTATTGTGGTAGCCTATGTATTTAAGATTTATAAATTTAAAGTCTTTAAATTGTGACCAGAATTTAAAAATGACCAGAACTTACCAAGGAGAACCTACTTTTTAGGTTAACAATATAAGTTAATGATTTTATTCATAGCATTGCTAAACAGCTCTTCAAAATACTCTTGGAATCTTATATGTTTACAAAATATTTATTCAGCAAAAAATGTTGTAGAATTCTTTTTCCCAAACTTTGGAATTTTTTGGCCTTTTTAAAAATACCTATTTGATGTTTTTCTGATTCTGCATCTTCAACATGAGGCTGATTTTCTTAATCTCTAAAATAATTTCATATTTTCATAATTCCATAAATTGTTCTCCTCTAATGGTACTTTGTTTTACTATTCAGAAACATAGTATAGTCTTGTGTGATATTGCCTTTACTTTTTTAGATAATAACCATGTACACCATCCTATTTTATCCTCGGGATTTTCGGGAGATAAAAAAGAAGTTAAAGGAACTGGTTTCACTATGTATATGTTTGACAAATACTTTAACGCTTTGGTACGCACAGATACAAAGCAATGGTATATAAAGAAGGAGATACCTAAAACAGATTTTATTTATCAAACCTACATCATCATATGGGACAAACGAAACTTAACAGTTTATGAGGATGGTGAAATCATTGCAACAACAAATGTCTCATCAAGCCACGGCAAAATAAAAGCTGAAACTGAAAATGAATACTTCAATTTTCTAAAACAATATGATTATTTTATGAGACTACAAATATTCATCAGCCACATACGATTTTTCAGATATGCTTTGGATAAAACTACTGATTCTCATGAGTTTTCCTCAGCTATAAAATGTATTTATTTTATTTCCTTCTTTATTTTTGAATGTTATTTTCAGTTATATTTATATGTAAGAGTTTTTTTATCATAGATTATACATTTGTTACGACAAGTAGTAGCATTCAAAAGAAATGGAAGCGAGCTCCAGATTGTGGATGCAGCCGTGAAGATTGTCCTTGCAATATTGAAGGTAAGATTGTAAAAATCTTTATAAAAATCTAAATATTCCCATTTTTTTTCTTCAAAATTTGTTTCCTAACATGATTTCTATTTGAAAATCTGGGATAAAATTATGCCATAAGGAATTATTCATCTGTTTCCAGATATTTAAGGTATCAAAAAATGATTTATAAAATACTAGTTCTTTCCTTAAATGCCTGCTTATTTTCCTCTAGTTTCCTTAAACAATATAAACCTCAGAAAAGCTATGATATTGTATTGATATTTGTGTTTTATAGCAACAAGCGTGCTGGAATCAAGTATTTCTGATATCAGTGGAAGCTTGTATGATGTTTCGAAACATGAAATCAAATTTATAGAGAACTTATATTCAAGTAATATCTTCAAGGATATTTCAAATGAAAAACATTTATTAATATCATTTAAAGAACATTTACCAATCAGAAGAAGTTGGATGACAAAGATTGTTCTCTCTATAAAGTATAAAGAAGAATTTGTGGAGAGCGTGGGTAGCTTAAAAAATTGCCTTGTAAATGGACAATCGATAGACGCGAAATTGCTTGATAAGAAAACCATTTTATTTGAAATGAAGAAAGACCTTTTTATTAGCAGCCTTTCTTCCAATACTTTACAACTAAAAATTTTATCAAACTGCTTTCAAAATATGGATCGAGCGATTGATGTATTGAAAATAAGCTTCAATTATGCAGTTAACAACGGTATTTCTTTTAAATATTTTTTTGTTTTCTGTTTTACATAAAAAGAAGGTCATGCAAGTAGCTTGGTGAAAATAAAGTTGATTACTTAATGTTAAACATCTTAGTGTATGTTGAACTTTGTACTGTGGTTTGAAAGATATCTTTTTAATATCTAAAGGTTTAACAAAGATATCTTTTTATTATGTTATGGAGTAATCATTTTAAGTAACTTATTCAGTAATCATTTTAACATTTTGCAGATGACCTTATTCATTGGTATTGTGCATATTCAGCCACCTAACATATTTTTTTGTGTTTTAGAAACTGGATATGCTGTTTATGCAGATGATGATGAATTACCTTACAAACCTTACTTAGTATTTATAATGAAACCTTTAAGTTACGTTAGATGTATCATATTTCAATACAGATATGATGGCACTGGATTTTCATATGTGTCTATATTAAATCGGTGGCATGGTGATAAGACTTATGAAGTCAAACGATTGTACCTGAGCAATAATACTCCAAAACAAGGCCAGATTGTTATTACAGTTTTTCAAGTGTTTTCCTATGAAGTAAGTTTCGTTTCTTGTTGTCTTGTGTCATAGTGTTGTGATTTTATCTGGTTGTGAATGACATCCTTATTCTGACATCCATGATTGAGAACAAACATTTAAATCAGAGTGCACACTCAATTTCCATTTTCCATTATATTTCTTCTTTTAAAGGGATTGGGAACTACAAAATAAAAGCTGCTTAAATAAATGCTTCAGAAATTATATGAATTACTAATTAATCCTCTTTACCCTATTTTACCTGGGAAGATGGGGGTGGGTAAATTCCCTCCCCTGGAATTATTGAACCTTATTATTTGATAGTTTTTGGCAGTTTCATACCTCATTAAAGGGAAATTAAATGCGCTTTCCATTCAGACAGAACCCAACCTCATGGAGGCTTTACTTCCTGAGATAGAGCATGTTTTCAGGTGACTATTGATCATAAGAGAAATTTTAATTTCTGGAAACTTGTTAGTTAAACATAGGTCACGATAATAAAATCTAAAAACCTTTTGAAACACCAGTCAGAGGAAAATATTCCATCAAAGTGAAGACAAGTCGAATTAATTCCAGTAAGTTCAGCTCAATTTGAGAAATAAACTCGGCTTGAGAAGGGCCATTGGATTTTTACCATGAAGATGCATTTGCTAATTACATTAGAAATAATCCGTGTGGTTAAAACAGAACTCATCCAAATTTTGAAGATCACAATTATTAATGTTGATTTATGATTTGCTTATCTTAACTATTCTATTTTTCCTTGCAATATTTAGGTTTTTATCTTAATGGAAACATAATATAGATGAAATGTTTTTGATAAAACAGTACCAGCAAAAAAAGAAAGGTTTTTGAAACGGAATGTCTGTCTTTTATGCACACTATCCACTTTTCAGCTTACTATCCAATACTCATCAAAATTAGCTCTAAAAAATTTCATGTGTTCAAATGTCATGCTTTCAGTATCCACTGTATGCACTTAATGGAGAACTAGCTGCACGCAGCGTCTCATGATGCTGAAACATCATATTGGCCTGCTGCATGATCCTATACTCATATCAAGGCTCTAAAATCTCTAAGACGTGTTTTAGACTATTGGTCTTGTTACCTAATTTTTTTTATAGAAGTTAAAGTACTTATAAAATCATAGATCATTGAGATGTTCAAAGAATCAAAACACATCGCACAACGCTGAAGCATCCCATAGGCAAGGATCAAACAACCTCATGAATGATGTTGTAGACCTTTTTCATAGCAACCAACCGTCAAAATTTGCCTAAACATCTTTAGAACCATTCAGGGTATATGTGTACCAAGTTTCATTACTAAATGCAAAGTACACGCAAAGTTCTAAAAATTTTGAAAAGTTGAATTTTAAATAACATCACATGTCATTGCTATAGCAGCCAACCGACAAAATTTTCCTAAGATTCCCAGAACCATTTGGGGTATATGTGTACCAAGTTTGGTCACTAAATGTAAAATACAAGTGAAGTTATGAAAAACTTTTCCTGTTGCAAGTATTCGCTTTTTCTATACGGAAAGTTTCATACGGAAAACGCCAGGAACATGGGAGTTGTTTCTCTCAGAATCTTTTTGGCATTTTCTGATTAGTTTTTCTTTAACACAACTTTGAGCCAATGAAATTCTTCTATTTCACTTTTGTTTTCCAAATAAGGAATTTCATTACCATATTTAAATCTTACACTACACTTTTAATATATATGCACTTTATTTAAAACAGATATGATGAAAGGCTACACCACACCTATCAATCCAAATTGTTTGTATTAGCCTGACCAAGTTATTATTAAGACAACTACTGTCAAACTGCTTTAAAGAGAAGATCATTAAGATTATTCTCTAAATTATGTTAGATTCTGCCACCAAGCCTGTATTTTTGTATTAGGATTTAGAAAAAGATTTTGATTCATTTGTATAAAACTAATTACATTTCAGGGAACCAGATAAAGCCAGTCTGCTCTAGTTTATCTTTAAGTTTATTTAAATTTACACTATTGTATCTTAATGTAAATTAAATTATTTATCGTATGTTTGTTTATAGCTTAGGATTGCTGTTATAAAGAACAAGAACAAAAATGGATATTTTATGATATATGACATATCACAACAAGTTTCAGCATGTGAAAATTTGGATTATACTTCAAGAATTACAAGTAATTCATTGTGTGTTTATTGTTTCTGTTTTTTGTTTCAAGAATCTATGTTTTGCTGCATTGTCTTATTTGATCTTCTTTTTTTTATCCATAGAGTCAATAGGTACATCTAGTTTGTTGAATATGCTATAAAAATTAAGCCTTGTTGTTTGTACTGCAAACTATGGTCCAACTCTAATAAAAAAATTGAAAAAATGTAGTTTCAAGATTTTTGGTTCTAAAACGGTTCTTAATTCTAAACTTTGGCTGAATGGAAGTGTCAGGAATTATGGCAAAACTTTACTGTTTACATGTTTTTTACTACAGTACGGTAATACTTACTTCATTTTCTGCGACTACAAAAATCGCTATCCAGCACTCTAGATATTTATGATAACTCTGGTTTCATCTTATATTTCTGTCATCTATTGTTACTCTTCATAAACATTTTGAACTTTTTTATATGTACTGAAAAGTAAGTTTTATGGCAAAGTGACTTAAAATTAGAAGTTATTGTTATGAGACAATATCATGTACTAGCGAACGAAAAAAAGATGAATATTTTTTGGGCATACTTTTTTTCTATTTAAGACTTATTATCTATATTATCTTTGATAGAGCCTTCCAAACATTTTTCTTTAGAGGCGATATGTAATGAAAATGAATGGATGAATATCTCATGCCCAGAAGACAAGAAAATTCACATAAAGTATAGTTTTTTTGGGAGAAAATTGACATATGCTCACCCATGTGACAAGAGAAATTGGGCAGCAAATTGTCAGGCTGATGAGAAATTTTATGAAAATATTACAAGAATTTGCAATGGTCAAACACAATGTTTCATAGAAATGAACTTTGACTTATGGCCCTGCCCAAAACATCACAACCCAGATCCATATTTGCTTGTAGATTATCAATGTCATGATGATTTTGAAGGTAAGTTTGAATCATTATTTCAGTGAATGACCAGATTGCCCACCTAAACACCTGCTGTAGACCTTGTTTTTAAGCATTTTGCCGACATAGAAAAGATAAGATTGAATTCACAAGGTTTTAATGTAAAATTGAATCATTTAGTAAGTTTAAATATACTTTGGCTATAGGTTGTTTTCTGCATAAAGTCAATCTGACCTTGCAATCTATCAGATTATCATATAAAAAGAGGTTTTAAGGTTTTCTTTTTGCAAGTAGGAATACTGCATGAAATCTTAATAATGTGTTTGTTAATATGGATTAACAATGCAATAAATAAGTGAAAAATGCGAGCTTGAGGAAATAGATTCAAAATTTGTTTGTAATAGGCTAGGCCTCACTAGATTTCCAAAAATGAATTATGGTGCTAGTTTTTTTCCTTTCATATTTAAGTCCCTTCTTTATTTGCTTTTTGTAAATAGGCTAGACATGAGTTGTAAATGGGCTGTCCATCAAAAGTTAAGATGTTTGAATAATACTTGCATGCCATGCCTTATGAGCTCAACACCTATTTAGTACCGCTACATAGATTTTCAAGATCCATGACGTATTATTTTGGTTTTGCTATTGCTGTCGTGTTTTTTCTTTCTTTTTAGTTTTTATGTTTATCCCTTTAGTTGAAGAATATGATCAGCTGAGAAACAGACTTGATGACTTCAAATATCCAATACCTGTAGCCATCTTTTTGAATGAAAACAAAGATGTAAAGCTTGTAACAAATAATAAGTTTGTCTTCCACCGCAAAATAGCACAACAACATTGGCATCAAGCATATGGTTTACCACTTGGATATGTGTCTATACACAGAAATCTGTTCATTAATTTCACAATTAGCAGAGATCAAATATCTTCTGCACTGACATTGTCATTTTGGTTTTACAATAATAAATCTCCTTTGAAACTTGAAAGTGAGAACGATACAATGCTTATTATCTCACGTGTTAAAGCCCAGAAGTTCAAGTAAGATCACTTAGTCCTACTAGTGGGTCAGAAGTTAAGATCTGTAATGACATATTGCTAGGTTAGGTGCTCTCTATTTTTTACTACACTTTTCATTTTTTTTTTTTCACAGAATCGGCGGTGTGCTTGGGAATGATGAAGTTGTTACCAGTAAATTTTCTGGTTGGAATCATCTTGTTGTCACTCTTGATGAAGTACAGCAGAGGAGAATTTTTTATCTGAATTCAGAGGTATTGAGGAAATACATTTATAAAATCAAAAGAATATTTTTACTATCTTTGTGATATTACAATGCTGATTTTTTATAAGATTGTTTCAATTTGATACATTGCAGTTGATGAGTATAAATGTAGGAAAAACATAACTTGAGTTCATTTTTACACAACTCAGGTTCTTTGAAATATGCAAGTGAGTTTTAGACACTGCATGAGAGAAACTGAAACTAGAGGAATTGAAGTTTTTAATTAGATGTAAAAATAGTTATCATCTTTGAACAGTAGTACATAGTTACATATAGGGTATCATGAGAAAGCTAAAAGTGGAATTGAGAAAAGATTAGGTGAGAATTGAGGAGAAAATGAGGAATTTGAGTTTTGCCAATAGTTTATCTCTTAGAATCTAATAATTCCTAGATATTTGGTACTTTATTGATGGGAAATTTATGAATTCAAATATAAGTATGTGCTCTGGGCAGATCTATCTTTCTTAGCCATTGTATCTGTGAAGACATATGAGATTGGGACTATTTATATCTACTCTCATAATTCGAAATATTCAAGAAAGAAAGGAATGAGGCTTAGGTTTAGCTTTTAGGAAAATATATATTGGCTATACTGCTATAAGTTATACCATGAATATCATGAATAGGGTTCATTAATTTGTCTACATATTATGTGTAGTAGTTTCATTTTGGAAAATGCCTCTGAAAGCATTTATGTGCTAACTTTTCTTTTATTTATTCTTAGAAAAATGACTTTTTTTCAGGTGGCATCAACTAATTTTTATAATTCCTTCGCTTAAACTAGATTTTTTGGAAGCCCTGTATTTTTCAAAGTCTACTATGATAAACAACAGTTGATAATTTACTAGAATACTGGCACTAATATATTCTACCTTCAAAATGAAGCAAACCCTGGTAAAAGCATATTTCTTTAAAACGCAAATGAGTGTCACAATAAACAATTATTCATCAAAAATGTTGAATTGTTTGATAGATCTTAAAAAGCTAAGTGGCTATTTTTTAACACTTTGATATTGACCATTGAATCAGACACAAACTCTAAAGCTAAAACATTTTATCAAATGTCTTCTCACCATTAAATTGTATGCTTTTAATACTGATGGGAAAAGTATTTCAAACATAAATTTTTGAAACTAGCAATAAAGAGGATTTAATAATTCAGACAATGCAGATAGTTCAAGTCATTTTTGCAACTAATTTTTGCCTTTTTACATTTTTGATAATAGTGAAAAACATTTCATACTTTGGAACTTTGCAGGGACAATAATGCAAATTTTATTCAACTACTATTTAGACTATCAAGTACATACTATCTATTCAAAAACTTGATTGGATTGGCAAAGTATGTGTTGAATAAAATTGTGCTCCATTTGCAGGTTTTATATTAGTAACATAAACAAATTGGTAGACATAACCCCAATACATTATCAATACTACATTACTAATGCAATATTAATACAATACATTATCAATACAATACAATACAATACAATACAATACAATACAATACTAATACATTATCAATAGATACTATATCAATCTTGACATACTACCAATATGCTATATCCGTTATGATATTCTTATATATTTTCAAGAACTGACTTTTATGACCCATCAAGGGATTGAATATCAATTTTTTTCTTTATTCACTTTATTTTTAATCTGTTTTTGTATAAAGACACTTAATTATAAGAACTATTTACACCAATTCTAAAAGATACAAACTAATTACTATTTATGGTCTAATGTACATTAACCATTGAAAATAAAACAAATATGTTGATATGTTAACTATATTATAACTATTTACATTTTCTTCTATATATAATTATATTTATTTAATTCTTTTTTGATATGTAGCAATTTTTAAAGCAACTTTAAAATCTAATAATATTACTCAGTGATTGAAATAATTGAAATGTGCTAATCATAATACTAATTAAGCGAGATTGACAAAACCTAATTGAAAAAGTAATTTTCACATAATCGACAATTGCAAGTGATTTTATAACTTTTTGATTTTCCTTTCAAATTCAGAAAGTGAACTGCTCAATCTTATTTCAAGTGGCAAACTATTCCAGAGAATAGCACCAAAATATCTTATGCTGTTTTCTCCCATCCAGACCTTTCGTATCTCTGGGACCTTCAGAGTAACTTTATGTCGATCATTGACAACAAATAAACCTTCTAGGTCCTTCTACATTATTAAACCACTTAAAAATTTGAATTGATAAATTAATTAGATTCTGTTGGCGAATTTTTTGAGAACAGTTTTTTTCTAAAAGCCCTTCAAAACTTGACTTGAAGTCTTGATATACCACTCTTAATGCTCTATAATGAATCCTGTTTATCTTGTTGTTTAGGAGTCTGCTATGAAACATCTATAAAAGTTTATTATATTTGAACTGAGATTCAATGAATGATTTAAGTAGTTCTCTCCTTTTATCTTGGGAAATGTAATTTGGCATTCTTATTAATACACTCAGTTTTCTGCTTGCCTTTGTGCAAAGTTCTGAGACATGGCCCTCAAATTTTAAGGTGTTATTGATTTTTACTCCTAAAAGTTTTGCTTGATCTTGTTTAATGTATTTAGCTTAGGAGAAAAACTCAGAAAGCAAATGTGCATGATGTTACTTTGATTCACCGACTGGCTCTAATTATCAGAATCAAGTAAACTGGGAATTTCTTTTGCTAAGTTTGTCAAAATAAGACTCCATATCAACTGTTGTAGGATAATGAACCCAGACATAGCTTTGCTTAGTCTTAGATATTAAAAGCAAGCTACACCTCATATGTGGTGAGCAAGTATTTTAAGAGAATTCATGAATATCTGGTGCTTTGAAGTGACATTTCTGGTATTGATATGCTACAGACGGAATTTTGCGGCAAGAAATAATAATAATTCAAAACTAAATATTTGCCAGGAAAAAGAACAGATAAGAATTAATGCAAAAGAATAAATATAAAAAATCGATAACAAACTCATACAAAGTAGTAACTAAATTTAGTTTTATGGTAATCTAGAAGTATTTGTTTCAATGGTGGAGGGTTATTGGATTAATATTCGTTGAACTGAGCATTCATTTATCAATTCCATAAAAATGAACGGACCACAGTCCGAATTTAGTTGTATGACGTTTTGGAAGATTGGGAATTGGAACTCTACCAAACAGTGTGTGGTTTAATATATTGTCAGAACTTGTTTTCTGAAAGCCATGAAAGACCCTTTGGAAGCTTATTGCAAAATAAGACTTTCTATAAAACTTGTAACTTTCTATTTAAAACTTATCAATTAGCTTTTGAATCCCAGAAGAAATAAAAATGGGACCTGTTTTATCTTCCTTTTTTAAAAAGCATATCAGTTTTGGACAACGTTTTTGTAAATCAAGGAAGCGATTTAAGTTACTTTTAGTCATGAGTTGCCACACCATTGGTTGTGAGTTGCTACACCAGACATGCATAAGTTAAACAAGATTGAAAAATTGCAT
>JANSTP010001241.1:0-15876 GCA_025330745.1 Cladonema radiatum
ATGGACACTACTATAATAAATTGCCATGGACACTACTATAATAAATTGCCATGGACACTACTATAATAAATTGCCATGGACACTACTATAATAAAAATTTAAAATCAATCAACAAGGGAGCAAGAAAGAAGAAAACAAAATGCAAACGAAAATCTTACAAACCTCCTCCAATACAATTTTTTACCAATATTCGAAAGACGCTTTTAATAAAAAATCTTTGAGTGAAAACTTTAGATGAGCACTTATATCTTTTTTCTTCTTTTCAGGTAGCAAATGATTGGCAAAACAAACCTGTTACTTAGCAATACTATAAAACCAACCCTTTATTAAAAAGGATAAATATTTTCCTTACTGTGGAGATAAGAAGATACCATAATTCTATTCAAATCATATTCGAAACTGCTGAAATCCCATTTCGTATTCATATTGAAAAGGACCACTTCGTCAAAAGCATACTCATTACATGACTTTTTTTGGCGAAATCAATTTTCTGAATCCTTTATATAATAGGTAGCACAAATAAGCTCTAACAAAACCTCAAAGAAGTACTACTTCTAGAAACTAAATTAAGAAAAAAACAAATATGTTGCTCCATGATCATAGTGCACTATATGCAGCATGTATTGACACTTAAAATTGCAGAACCATTAGCCTCATTTTAAATTTTCAAGCATACAACATTTTTGTAATGAACCTGAAATAGCTCCTTTATTGTTTGCAATCCTGCAAGTTGAAAAAAACACCACGTGACAATCACACATTGGTTGAAGAGGCATAAGGAGAGATATTTAGTGGGGGTATTGAACAAGGATTTTTTCGAAAACCTATTTTATAAACGGTTTCATAAACTGAACAGCTGTTCCTGAACCAACGAGGATTGGCCATTAAATGAAAAGAAGTTTTCAGAAAAATTGTTTTCTTTGACACGTTTCCAAATACTGTACACCTCAGCCTCAGTGGCCCAGTGAGGTGCCAAAAATTCACCGGGTTGAGATATCTCCCAGATGTTTTGACTGGGCTGCAAAAATTTTTGATTACTTCCACCGGGCTCCCATTTTTGTATAGCCCGGCAGGATAAATTTGACCAAAAAGACACCGGGCCAGACAAAAGTTTTTGGTCAAATTTCTCAAGGCTATACAATGTGTGATCGGGACAGCCACCAGGCAGGATCTGACCGGGCTTCTGAGGCAGGTGTGTTATTACATATAGAATCTTTATCTTGATTCCTTTAATCACTAAATAATGCAATATAGAAGAACTTAATGCTTGCAATACGCTTTGGCCGAATATTAAGACTGCGTATCATTTTCGGGTCAAGGAAAATTGGATTGGAAGTATCTGATTAAAAATGCTTCGGATTAAATATGTAAGAATTGAGAGAACTCCAACCTCAGAGAATGGGATATTTGTCAATTTGTTTCTAATTTTTGCTCCAAAAATTATGATGCAATTAAAAGGAAGGAGTTGTCCTTATGTAAAGAGGGAATAGGAAGGTGTATAGGAGCGGTATTCTTTGTTCTGCGGAGGAGTGTTGCCAAAGGTAATCACATAGCAATTCCGAATTATTTTCAATATACCAAAGACTTCATAGGGTACAACAGTGTCACAATTTTTGTCCCAAATACAAAGTAAATAGACATCAGAAAAAACAAACAACACTGCATTATGTGCCATAGAAACAAAGCCATTTATATACCTTACAGTTCAGAGAGACATGTACAAACTCGGTAAAAAACAAGAACTTAATACTTCCTGTGTAACTAGAAGTGGAAGAAAAAAACATATTTAAGCAAGATGGTATAAACAAAGGCAGTTCTTAAAATCTTTATCCTTTTAACCTTATGTTAACGTGGTGTATCTCGGCAAAAAACAAATCTCCATGAGAGCAGAAGATCGTATAGAAAAAACGCTTTCATATAGGTGACTGCGCAGGAACAAGCCGACCACATTTTTGGTTGTTTTTAAGGTGATAGGCAATAGATGAGGCAACAACCAAAATCATTCAACAATCAACCAAAATAAATAAATAAATAAATAAATAAATAAATAAATAAATAAATAAATACAGTAAAATAAATAACCAGAAGAAGTTTATAGTGTTTCGAGAGACTATCTTAAGGGGTACCAAAGCTTCTACTTTTGGGGTGCCAAATTTCTACTATGGGTGAATGGGCCGAATATCAAAAATAAGATCAAAAGTAAAAACCAATGTTCGAGAAAACAACCAAAATTCCATGATAAATGGGCCTAGGTTCTACCTTGATAAGATTTCCTTAACAATTTGCCCCCTAGAAATTACCCACCTACTCGAAATTCCCCCTACAGTCCATCACGATATTGTTTCCAAAAGTATTGTTTACCGCGAGACAAACTTACAAGGTTGCAGATTTTACATTTTCGTTTAATACAGTACTTTTTTAAGAAAAAGGCTTATAAGAAACTTACTACCAAATATGCAAAAAATTAAGACTTTATGACCTAGGAAAATGTAGCTAATATCAGCTTAGAAACGTTTTTCCAGAATTTAACTTACATTTGACTATGGCAATAAAGGATATATAAAGCGTTATTGGCCATATTTCTTTATTATATCTAAACTATCTAAATCATGAAACATTTTAATAAAAACAGCAAAAAGATATGATAAACTTTTGTTTTCGTCAATTCAACAACTTCAGAAACTTCATAAAGTTATTTCAAGGAAGGTTATACCATCTTTCTCTGTTATCTCTTCCTATGTAAGAATCAGTCTAAGAATAATCGCTCTTAAAACATACTAGGCAGACTTATTCTTATTCTTGATAAAGGAGGATTGCAAGAGTTTTCTACGATATTGCTGAATTTTCTCTCGATCATTTAATTAGAGAATGTTTCTGAAAGGACTCGTTTAAAAAAGTGAAAAATTACATGTACTGCTATGTTGGCAAATTCTCTACGTGCACGTGGAACCGTTGAAGCAGGTAAAAGGCAAAGGAGGCAAATGCAACCAGGGGGAATTTTCCCTTAAGTAATTGTCCAAGAGGCAAATAGCGTCGGGAGATATTGGCACTCGGTGGGAAATTACATTTGGGGAAAAGTCCTGGAACCTGTTTTTAGATGAGTAGTGGAAATATTCTTAAATAATACTAAAATCGCTCTGTGTTGCTGAATGAAGCATAAGTAAACCCACCTGAAAACCTGAAACAATTTGTGTAATTTTTATTGGAAATTTCATTTTGCAAGCAATTTATAAAAAACTGTGAAATCTCAATTTTAAGGCATTTCAAGATTACTTTCGTTACGAGTAGAAGAGAAAAAGAATTCGCACCTTGATTGTGAGATAAAGATGAATGTGAAAACATGATGTGAATCAAAATCTGTCACTCAACAACTATCCATTTTATTAGTGTGACAAAAATATTTTCCTGAGTTTCTCTTTCATTTTGTGATTAGCTAGAGAGATTGTAGCAGATATAGATAAAAAGAAAAAACTTATAAAAAACCATTGGATATAATGAAACTTTTTACTTGCTCGAAAGGGTTTCCAATTGTTTCAAACATGACTATGAATAGTTTTATTGCTAATAGTTATTTAAGTATTTATAGATGACTTTTTTTTCTTTTTCCATCAGTGTTTTCCTTAGACATAGCTCTTCTTCTTTTGTTTATATTCAATTGCTTCATCGCAGTTCTCTGCTAGTGACAGACAAAATAAAAGGACAAATGAATCAAATATTTGTTTCTTCAAATAATAAAAAAAACAAAGAACTCCTCAAGCTCGACACTGAGATTTTTTACTGCAATGTCAATCAGTCAATCAGGTTGTCAATGACAACAAAAAGATTGAATAACCTTTAGAAAACCTACTTCAATGTTTGAGACATATATCCTTAGAAGAAATCTCCATAGCATAGAATTATTAGTATTATTATTAGTAATTAGGAGTATTATTTGACACAACATTGACATTGCCTTCCTTCATATTATTTTAATTCGTTTACTTTTCATACCAGCTGAGACTCCACGCTACGCGTTTGGTTAAGCATTAACTTTCTAGAAGAGTGCGAAAGTACCATGCATTGGAGTTTTGTTCAAACTTAAACATCAATTAAACATTAAATTAAACACCAAACATCAAGCTGTCTCTCCTTTCGCGTAATTGTATTGATGACTGCTGATGTTATCCTAGCAAGGCCCTTACATTTAGTACACTCCTCTAATTTTTTATCAAATATTCTTTTTTGCTCTTGTATAAAAATTTATGGAGACATCAAAGAATAAGATAATCTTAAATTGCTCACATAGTTTTGAGATATTTGTCGAGGAGTGTGATGACATAAATACTTTAATTCGTCAAAAAGAAAAAAAAAACAATCAAATAAAAAAAAACCCGATAACATAATAAATAAATAATAGCAGAATGAGCCCATTAGTCCATGACAATATCAAATAAATAGACTGATTTCATGGATTCCACTGCCGCAGAAAATACAAGGTAAATGCAACAAATGGCAGTATGAGACAAAAAGAATACATGATCATTTCGTCTACTAATCTAATCCATGGTGACAGCAACATTAGGCGAACAAAAATACTGTAGACAATGAGTAAATTCTGCCAGTTTTTCGATTTTCCAATTTACATCAACGTGGATTTTTTCAGACCAAAATTTGAAAAACTCGAATTTTGGCGATTCCCCAATCAAACCGCCTTAATGAGCTGCAAAACCACCCAAAAAGGGCGTTGGGTGGTTTTCACCTGAAGGCTCAAGGCTCGTATAGATAAATCGCGCGATAAGTCGCTGTCTAACAGGGTATCACATGTTCACACATGTATCAGGGTATCACATATTCACATGTAACAGGGTATCACATATTCACACATGTTTTCGCTTAAGGTGCCAATTTATACGGGAGAGACTTGAAAAAGTCTACAACATTTTGACCATGATTGTAGGAACGCAGATTTCTGAGTATCAACTTGTTGAGTTAGATTTTTCACTTGGCAATCAATTTATTCCACTGTTTTGATTGACTTTTTTTTTCTTGTTTCAATCTATAGATATTTGTCCAAAACTATTCAGCAAAAACTGCAAAGGAATTTAAACATTAATTTTTATTGTTGTAAGAATTTCTTACTAGCCTTCTAGTAGAAAACTAGACCTTCCTATTTTCAATGTCTGCATATCAGACCTTATTAGATGGTCCATGACTGTGAAACACTTGTCTTAGGTACCCCGCTTCCGGACACCATGCCAGTAAAAGAAAACCTTATAAAACTAGAGATAAACGTAGACTTGATTGAAAGTGTTGGCTTACCCATTCGCCGCTTGGCCATGACTCTTTCAGCAGATTTCAAGTAAGTGAGCAACCGTGAAATATGAAATTAGTTTACAATTTGAATGAATTTTCACTTTCAATTACTAGGCGGACATTTCTTGAGAGAATTTTGAAGAATTCCTTTAAAAAAAGCTTAAAATAAAAACATGAATTCATTTAATAAACATAAAGTATGTAAAAGAAAATGGTTTGAGATCTTGTTAAAAACTTATTTTACGTTTTGTTGTGCGTGTTCGCAAACTTGTCAGAAAATCTACAAGCATATTCAATGGGGCTGTTCTATGAAAAAGGTGTTCTATGACTGTGTTCTTTTGTGGGAGAGCTGGTGTTCTTATATAATTTTTATGAATCACCTATAGGAGCCGTGGTAATACCTTTTATCTTCTCTGGTAAAACCTAGACTACTCCTTCAAAGAACTAATAAAACCTAAAGATCTATAAGATCTAATAAAATCTAAGAACTAAAAAAAAAATCTAATATTTCTAGTAAAACGAAAGCCACAACGGTTGAATAATACCTAACCTCACCTGTAGATATCTGAACAGAATACCTCAGTGGTTTGCCTGTGAGGTCAACTCACTTGTGGAAGGAATCAAGATAGCAGAACAGCTAATAGTTGAAGGCCTCCTGGCAGGTCTAGAACAGTTCACCTGGTGGGAAAATAAATATGTTGAATAGCCAATATTGCAGGGCTTCTAGTAGCTCTAGAACACCTCTTTGATATGAAATTTTATATGTATTTTCACTAAATATTCCTTATTCCGATGGTAATTATCTCCTTCCTAGGAGTTGAACTACAAATTCTCTATTTCTGTAGCAATTGTCTCGGTTCTACGAAATTGAATGAAAGTTTTCTTGGCATAATGCAAAGGTGTGTGATGTTGTTGAAAATAACAAAGCATATAAAAGCATCAAAAACAAGCAAAAGAACACGGATGAAAACAAAACATTTATATTATATCTGATAAGAACATTATAAACCAAGGATGCAACAATCAATCCTGTTTAATAAAGAAGCTATCTCGTAACGATTCTGTGTATTTTTGACTTGGTATTCGAAACTTAAAGTAAGTGATATATTTTGACATATTAGGAGAATTCTCCATAGAGTTCGTGACTAAAACAATAGCAATGGAATGAGCAATCAGAGATTTCATCAACAATTGGATGATAAAATACAGGTAAATCAATTTCCCAGAAAGTTGTCAATGAAATGCAACAGAGTGGGTTATACAACTTGAAAGAGACAACTTTTCCAATGGACCTCACAACTTTTTTGCGTCTGATTTCCCATGGAGAAGTCATAGTGCCTTGAAACTTTGCTCAATAGATCTACATTATATTAGCTTTATTCCAAAAAAAATTTCAGTTGCCTTGGTTACACGGAATTTCCGAAAAAGTCCTAAATTTTCAAAAGATTTTAGTCTTTCTAAATAACTGACGATTGTTGCTTAAAATCACTCCAGATGTCCTTTTTGCATAGTCAAAAATTTGGTACGAAACATTAGAAAAAAAATCATTAACGTTGTTTACTGGGGAGAGAGTGTCCAATGGACCCAAGCCCCCTTTTTCACGGGAAAGGGTTGTCCTGAAAATTTCGTTTAGCAGTTAGAAACTACCCTAATAAAAGGTATTTACATATTGGTGACGAGTTCTTAGGTGAATAAAAATAATATCAAAAAAGTCAAAAAAAGACCCTCAGTAAACAGAGAGTTAAGCCTTGTTACTACTAAAGATGAAAGACTGTACGAAGTATGCATTCGCGAAGTAGGAATCCAGGAGAAATAGAGATATTTAAAATACAGTATGCGCTCGATAAGTGGAACCTCCATGGGACCAAAAAAACCAGTTCCACTTATCGAAAGTTCCACTTATCCGATCGAAAATTCAAAGCAATCAAATCCAAGGGTCCTCGAATATTGGTTCCACTTAACGAGAGTTCCACTTATCCGGGGTTCCATTTATCGAGCGTAGACTGTAGTTCTCACATCCACACTTATTGTTTTAGGTTGTCAATTTGATAACACCAGATAAAAAAGTTTATTTAGTTTAGAATAAAAGAAGACGAAAAACAAATCTCGTCGTAGGTTTTTAGCGCTCTTCCTCTGCAAAAGAAATATCATTCTAATTTATTCTTGAAATTCTTTTTAACCTTCCATTAAAACTGTTTTTCTAAGAACTTAAAAAACGATTACTCTGAAGTTTTCTTTTTCTTTTTAATTACTGACTTGTCTTTCCAATTAAAACCTAGTGGTGTTAAAGTGACTATGGATTGGCCTATAAGTCTCTTCGAATAGTTTCCATAGCAAACTGTTGGACCATAGAGTTGAACACATGGGTTACGTTAATGGAGCTTATCTTTCTCTTCCCAGTGTGTTATCGAGTGAAAAGATTTCGCTTTCTTTAAATGAGGTTACTTTCCAAATGTCACGCAAGCTCTTCCATGTAAGTTCATTTACTCGTACATTTCAAAGAGAGCTTTAGATTTTCCAAAAGGGATTAAAGTTCTTTGGTATAATTCTATAGTTTCGTGTAGACATCATGAATATATTCCCCAAGTGAAAACAGAACTCTGTGAACAGTATTTTCCAGTGAAATGCAAAATGAACCGAGGAAAAGCTCGATGAAAAATCAGAATAAAATGTCACTTGAATATGATTAGTATCGATTGAAAATTAAAATCATAAATGAAAATAAATCGAAATTATCTGTTCATATATATTATGGGGAGTTTATATCAGGAGTCAATATTTTTCTTTTGAAAATTCAGACATAAATCTTGGTCTTCTTTCGACAGGGCCAAACCAAGTAGTAGTCGCATGGGGAATCTTCCATCATAGTTTTCGTTTTAGCAAGACAAAAACAAGATTCTTGTCAACAAAGGGAACCAAGTGCTTTTTCCTGGCTGGTGTTATATGTGTGAGAGGGAGTTAGTTGAGAGGGGCATGATATTGATGAGTAAACCATAATACTATTTTAGAAAGTCACGTGTCTAAATATCCATTTACTCATTTGTTTTTCTTTTCAACTTCAAATTGCACGTTCAAACTAAATTCAAAACAAAATCTTGTCAAGCCTTAAAGATACTTAAGCACCCTTAGAAAAATAATTTGGCCAAATTTTAAAAATGAATAATTTCTAGCTCAGTCGTTTGTTAATAATGAGTTATTCCATCTCTGAAACTTTTATTGAAATTGTATACGTCGCTTTGAAGATATCAGCATTTTAAATCTGGGAAAGTTTTTCGTTTTTAATGGCCGCCATATCGAAAATCGTTACTTTCTTTTTTAATATCACGTACACATTTCATTGATCTGAAAATAATTTCCTTTTTGAGATGGTTTCTGCGTGAGCTTTGATCTTATTGAGAATGATATGACTACATGGAGTACAATATCACTAAAAATGTTTTAACAATTTGACAGATGTTTTTTATTACGCAGAAACCATCCAAAAGCAAACATAAGATGAAGAGAAAAGCAAACGCCTAGTTTTAGGAAAATAGTAGTAGGAAATGCCAAAATATAAGGGCTTGTAATTCAAGAACTGCACATAGAATTTTTTTTAAATTTTCACTCATGAAAAAACTCATGATTATCTAGCATTTAAGCTAAAGATTATGCAGTTTCAAAATTTAACCAAATTATTTTTCAAATTTTATTTTACTTTTAATGAAGACTAGATGCACAATAGGTATAGAAAATGACAAATGACCCTAAAAAAGTTTTCCTGGAGGTATTGAAGTTTTTAGTAAAAATTTTATCCTGCTCTCCGCCGACGAATTAATTTTGTTTCCCATTTCTCAGTGACAAGTCATAGAGCCTTGAAACTTTGTCAAGTAAAAGTATATTGTATTAGCTTTATAACAAAAAAAACAGTTTGCCTCATTAATTTCCGTTTGCCTCGATTACCCGAAATTTCTCAAAAAGTCCGAAATTTTCCAAAAGTCTTATCTCTTTTAAACAATTGATTATTACTGCCACCCTAGTTATGTAAAATGACTCTAAATATGATTTTTGCATATTATTTACTTGCCAAAACACTGTCCAAAGATATAAAAAACTTTTTCAAAGTGGATGCCCCGACGGCCCCTCTGAAAAATAATTTTTTTTGTGGTTGAAAAGCATCCCCCAAAAAAGGAATTTACATGTGAGTTTCAAGTTCCTAGGTGATTAGGAATATATCAAAAAAATCAAAAAAAGAGGTCTGTGGTCCGTCGGAC
The DNA here is from genome assembly GCA_025330745.1 of Cladonema radiatum. Classification (NCBI taxonomy): domain Eukaryota; kingdom Metazoa; phylum Cnidaria; class Hydrozoa; order Anthoathecata; family Cladonematidae; genus Cladonema; species Cladonema radiatum. Next base: position 9,543 of record JANSTP010001241.1, read on the forward strand.
CCCCTCCCAGTAAACAGAGGGTTAATAAAGATATGATATACGGGGGAACCATGCCCCCACTTTACTTTTTTGTTCAGTAAAGTTTGTCTTTTTTTTGTAGCAAAGAAAAAACATAAAGTTTTATTTTGCTTGTTTAGCATTACACTCTGTATATCATACTGACGGGGCACACTTGTGTGGATTAACGTGGATTATAAAAGAATTTCGAATTGTTTTAAGCCAATGTAGACGCCTTAAAGTCTCAAAACGTTTTGTAGGGTTGACTTTTGTGGTCGCTTCGCTCGTGTCCCCCCCACCCCTACTTTCAAATGTGTGTCGACGGTCCTGTAGATGAGCAAAACGGAGGTACAATCGACTTTTTTAGTTGAATACCAACTAAAAAATAGCAACTTGGTAATAAGCGTTGTCAAAAACTTTGTTTGTCGAAGCACCGGCAATTCCCTAAGTTTTGACAAATACTGAATTATCGATTCATGGGTACGTCGAAACAATGGCACGTTTGAACAACAGTTATTCCCGAATTCTCTGCTCAATGCAGTTGGCATGGATAGGAAAACTCTTGCCATCAAACTTGTTGAAAGCTTGCAAATATACGAGATAAAATTCACAACAAATTTAAAAATAAAATCTTGCACAAAAATAAAGGGGAACTTGACGAAATGTATGATATATAAATGATTGATAGGCTTTAGCTGCTTCTTCAAATCTTCTTGTCCCTTTTCCTCCGCAGTTTGTTTCTTCTGCCAGTCTTCAAGTGCGGACATTTTCTTTTCGAGTAAAAATTGCTTGGGATTGGAAGGGTTTGAGACGAGTAAAAGAGGTTTTCTAAAGACTAGCAAGGAAGCCCCGAACAACTTTTGACTTTGCTTTTAAAACTCTAGAAGGAGGGCTTATAACAATCGTGTGAATTTATTCATTAAAGAAAAGAAAACAGAAAGAATGAAACAAAAAGATATGTCATATTTTTACTCCCGCTTGGAGCCTCACTGACTCGCACAAGTTCTAAATGGTTTGAGGCGACATGGTTCGATGGGAGATCTGAACTCAAACTAATCATTGCTACTTGATAACTATTCAAAACACTTTTTCCATGGGGTCGTTGGTAGCGTGGGTGGATGTGGATACTACACTTCTTCTAACTCTCTTCGTAAACCGACCATTTTCTTATAGGTGTGAATAATAATTTTATCGCATGAACATGGATAGCAAGGTTTTCGTGTTTAGCATTGTTCCTGCTTATTGCTAACGGTATTTGCTGGAAAAAATGAGAAATACAATTTGAATTACCTATATTTGTCTTGTATTGCCCATCTACTTTCTTGAGAAAATGTCGCGAATTCTTTTGTTGTAGCATAACTAAAGCTCTATTATCCTCACAAGTTTATAACCTCTTTTCTATGGTAACGTTAACAACACAGCCGAGTTGCGCGATAATCCGCTAACTTTCTTTCAGCTGTGTTGCGTTCCTATTTTTTTTCAAATCATTTTCTATGCAAGATTATTTGAATAACAGTTTCTTATGACTCTTATTTCTTTTCATTTTTTTCTCCTTGTGTACAAGTATTAATTGTTACCTTATTCCTTCTTATTTTTCTTTTTCTCTGTGTAAAATAGATTGAGATAGGAAAAATAAATAGAATCTATGTAAAGATTGAAAATCCCACCCTTTTCTAATAACTTCTAAAATAAAATCTTTTTTCAAAGGTTTCACAAGTAACAATTAACTAGGATCCTCATTGATGACATAAATAACCTCGTCCACGTACATTCCACATTATGCAGTCTTTTATCTAGATCTTTCGCTTTTTATTGACATGTCACTAATATGAAGTCAGAAGAAATTTTTCTGCTGTCTAGGAATTAATTAAAAACATTCTACTTTTCTTCGTTTCTTGAACAGTTACGTTTTGACAATGCGGTACAGTAATTTTCTAACAGTAACTAAGCTGAATACGTAGAGTTTAACAGAAATGTGCATGGATGAGGAAGACGGCGTCATAAAATTTGAAATGCTGTTTGTTTGCGTATGTTTCACAGTTTACGAACTAAAAACCATGATGAATCCAGGCTCAGATCACCAGATATAAATTCATGAATAAATTTCCCGGTAAAGCATAGCAATAAAAAAGCATTATATGCATAGATTCTATGTATAGATTGCCACCTTGCCAAGCTTGCCAAGTTTAAGTCCTTCTTCTTCATTTTTGGGCATTCTCTTCACAAAGAACCTGGACTTTTATGAAAGGAATCCGAAAAAGTCCGGGCCTGTTTGATTTCAAGACTAGATATTTACGCGTGTCCTTTCTACAGCTTTTCATATTCTTCGACAGTCAAATAAAAAAATGTAGGCATGAATTAAATCTGAAATTATGTGAAAACACTCATTCTTCTGTCAATGGAAAACATAGGCATTAAATATTCAATAGTTAGGCTACTGAGTTGTTCCCCTTAATAAAAATATCTTTTGTAGCAAACGTCAATATTTTTGATTTTAAGCCCCCGGCTTATCGCATTTCTATGGACGGGGTCAATACCAAATCGCAAGACGCGTAGCCAAAATCACTACCATCGCGACATCTATTCATGAAAGGACTCTTCTTCCCCAGTTTCCCCTTGAGGCTCTGTTTTCTCATGACGATTTCCTTCTCACTATGAATTATTTCGAAAACTGTAGATATCAATTAAAAACAAGTGTAAAATAATCAAAGGGAACTTAAAAATAAATAAACCAATAAATTAATATCTGGTCTTCAAAATAAAGTTTTTTTCTAGGATTCGTATATATAGTTCCAGCTTTATCATAGTCTTGAGTTCAGGTCCGATTGCACAGGATGCCCTATCTCTAACGAGAATCATCTTTTATCCTTTGAAGAAAATTTTTCAGGGTATGTTTCTTTCTTCCCATCAGCGTAATTATTTAGTGACCAATGATTTCTTTTGTCATGGCAAAGATATTCTACGAAAGTGTAAAATGAAGGGATCCAAGACAGTACCGTAAATAAGCGTCTTAAGTGCACAGACGTCACAATTTTTATGATCAATTCATAATCTAAGTTAAATGTACGTTGGAATGTTTGATACTCCAAGTTTAGAGAAATTATTTGGAATTAAAATGTCAAAAAGTATGATAAAAAATGCCTGGAATATGTTTGTGGCAACAAAACGCCTGTTGCAATAAAAAGTCCGTGGTGTACTGGTTTAGTTCCATTGGCTTTTACCAGAATTCAGGCTTTTACCAGTATTAAACTAATACTGTCAAAAAAAAAAAAAGTTTCCAAACAGAGCAGTAAGAGGGAAGGTCTGGGCACTAGTTAGACAAATGTCATCAGTTCAAAGATATCTGTCTTCAACATTCTTCAAACTTTAGTTTAAGGACCATGCCAAATCTTTGCTCTACGGCGCAAAAGAAATCAGAGTCTAAAATGTATAAGATGTATCGATCAATTTTTTCCAGAATAGGAATTGAAATGTGTTACTAGGGTCGAGAGTTGTGTTTAGACTGTACAATCATAGCAATCGATATTAAATTTTCAATATCAACACCTCAAAATATATTAATGACGAACAGGATTTTCGATAAGGCTACGAAACCACAACTAATAATTACTATTTGAAGAAGGTTACTAGCTAAACTAAAGAAATCCGAAGAAGAATAACATAAAAATGTGTGGCTTAGCGAGGCTTCTTGACAGCCTTGGTAACACTGAAAATAATAGTGCGCCAGGCGCAGGAGTTCAGAAGGAAATGGTCTTTAAATTGGTTACATTATACACAAAAACTTACGGCGCAAAAACGTTGGACTCAAAAGCTTCAGAAAATTTTTTTCATTTTTTGACAAAAAATTTCGGACATTTTTACAGTAAAGTCTGACTCTCTGGTCCCTAATAGACGTCCCCCCCACTCATTAATCGATAGAAAACTTCAGATCTTGATGTTTTATCAACATAAACAAAAATTATTTTTCCGACCCCCCCTAATATTGCAATATCCCTGGCTATTAGTTCTCAAGATCTCCCCCTCCCCACCGCCACTAGAGAGTAACTGAAGAGTTGTATAGTTAAAATCCTCTATTTTAACGCTATATTTTATGTTGAAAAAATAGATAAAAAATAACTTTCAGTTCTTAAGAAATATTCAGGGTCTACCATAGGATCTTCTGATAAAAAATCTTTTTTAATGGCAGCAAAAATTCTGACTTTAGCTGCTGAAAAACTGAAATACTGTACTTGCAGATAAAACTGCTTTAGATTTCCCCGAGGTTTTGTATCATGTTTGAAAAAAACGAGAATAAAGAATTTGGCGTGAAAAACTTTCGGACTATCCAAAATTTCGGACAAACAAACTTTCAGTCATAATTTTGTCTGAAACTTTGCCAGGCCGAAAGTTTCTGCATATAATATATTTTCTGAAATCGTCTTTTTCTTGGGTTTCGGGTGCGGTTTTAATAGCCTCCAGGGCCTAGGCCCGGCCTGGTTTGTAGAAGATGACAAAGTAAATAGCTGAAGTAGCTTATTTCATACATATTGCGCCATCGATCGGGACTATCAAAGGAAATAAGAAAAACGTCTTAATTTTCGGAAATGAAAATCTTTGTCAAAATTAATTGGATTGTATCGCAGAAAAAATTACAATGAAGTTAATTGGCTTTAATAGATTAATCTAGAGTTTACTTGAAATTTCCAGAAAAGTTTTCTTTAGTTCTGTGCTTTCTGCGCAATTTTTTGGAGGTGCTTAGTGTGATGTCTGGTGCGAGGCACAGTGATGATCTTGAAATATCGTTCAAAGTATATGCAATTTCAAATATAAAACACATAAGACGAAATATTTTTTGTTAAAACATTTTTAGAAACCTATTGAGAATACTTAAATAGGATATGGCAGGAACAAAACATTTGTCACAACGTGTATTTTCAGACGACAGGTATGACACGACAATTGGTAAATAAACTTCATACCTCAATATCTACGAAATGCCAACCAATTGAAAATGAGTACACAGAAATCTTTTCTACTCAATTTTTTTCAACACACCTTTTCTTCACGATGAAAACGTTTGATCAAACAATATCGAGTTCATTGAATCATAACGAAGAAAACCGAAAAGACATAAAAGCTTTTGTCAAGTCTATACAAGAGCTCTTTTAAATAAGTATTTTTTATTCTCGAGACTTGAACTTGCAAAGAAAAACGTTTTGTTTAAATCTATTTTTTTAATTTTTTGAGCTCTTAATTACATTTATTGACTTATCTTCATTATTTTTTTTTCTTCTGCCTTTGTGTTTTGAGAAAAAATTCCATAATGAACATTTTTTCCCCTCCGTAAAGAAATAAATCAACTCAATGGCAAGATTCATAGAGTAAAAAATACAAATAAAATAAATAAAATAAACAAAAAATAACCTAATAAATTATAAAAAAAGATAAAACATACGATAAAGATCTACTGGACTCTAAAAACATTAGCATTGGGATACTTTTCTCTACTATTTCCTCCTTAACAAAAGATCCCTACTGCGAAGCTTCTTTAGAAGGCATATTATTGTTTTTCTCATAAAACTATGCCATTGTTCTACTTCAATAAGGACATGGCAAAATTAATAATTCGTCTAACAAAACTGAACTACAACCCTTTTCTATGTAACAATAGGTCTTCGAAACAATCCATTTAACGTTTAAGCAACGGAAACAAATCTGCCCAGAAAAAGAAGTTGAAAACATAGACTGTTTCTCCAAATACATGCGACAAAAGAAATATCCAACAGTGAAGATATGCATATTTTAAGGTGATCACTTTCGCAGAAAATACTAGCTAATACAATTAATTGCAAGAGCTATCGAATTTTTCACATTCAAAAGGTTTTGTGACTTGTTCAAATTTTCATTTATAAATTTTCTATATTGACAACGTTCTATAAATTTGGTAAAAGAAAGCGACGAGCAGTTGAATGTGTGTTAAAAATCTAGTTATGGGACTTCTGAAAAAATGGACCCTTTCCACGCCCTTCAACTGACTATGCTATCTTTGCCTGGCATTTGTTTGTCTTTTTCTTTTCATCTAAAATTTTTCTCCAGTCACCTTTTCTCCTACTTGAACTATCAACATATCATTTTTCGCAAATATCAGCAGATTTCCGAAACGGCGGTTTTAAGGTTAATTATAAGGTTACCACATGTTCAAGTGACTAGAGCAAGCACTTAAAACAAACCAGATAGACAGGGAATTTCCTAGAAAAAACTAGCAAAATGGGTAACTAAAGATTTTTTGTTTGAAATTGGATCAGTACACGAAAATAGTCATTTTAAAAAACAGTACCTTAAATGTAACTTTCTCGTT
>JANSTP010001352.1:0-15868 GCA_025330745.1 Cladonema radiatum
GAGGCTTTCTGTTGATTGATCAAAATACTACACCTGGAAAGCTTTTGGTTGATACATCAAAGATCTCAACCTGGGAAGTGACCTGGAAGTTTTCAGTTCCTTGAAAAAAGATCTCAACCAAGAAAGTTATTGCTTCCTTCATCAAAGATCTCAAGGTGGAAAGCTTTTGGTTGATTGATCAAAGATCTCAACCTGGGAAGTGACAAGATGATGGATCAAAGATCTCAACCTGGGAAGTTTTCTGTTGATTGAACAAAGATTTCAAGGACGAAAGCTTTCGGTTGATTGATGAAAGATCTCAACCAGGGAAGTGACTAGATGATGGACCATAGATCTCTACATCGAAAGCTTTTGGTTGACTGATCAAAGATCTCAACTAGAACGTTTTTGGTTGTTTAATTAAAGATCTCAACCTGGGAAGCTTTCTGTTGATTGATTAAAGATTGCAGCATGGAAGGCTTTTGGTTGATTCATCAAAGATATTAATATGAGAAGGCTTCTGTTGATTGATCAAAGATCTCAACATGAGAAGCTTTCTGTTGATTGATTAAAAATCTCAACATGGAAAACTTTCTGTTGATGAATCAATGATCTCAACTGGGAAAGCTTTTGATTGATTGATCAAAGATCTCAACTTGGAAAGCTTTTGGCTGATTGATCAAGGATCTCAACTTGGAAAGCTTTTGGTTGATTGATCAATGATCTCAACATTGAAAGCTTTTGGCTGATTGATCAAAGATCTCAACATGGAAAGCTTTTTGTGGAATGATCAAAGATCTCAATTAGAAAACTTCTGGTTGATTGATCAAAGATCTCAAAATTGAAAGCTTTTTGTTGATGGATCAAAGATCTCAACATTGACAGCTTTTGGTTGATTGATCAAAGATCTCAACATGGGAAGCCTTTTGTTGATAGATTAAAGATCTCAACTAGAAAACGTCTGGTGGATTGATCAAATATCTCAACCGTGAATATTATTGGTTGCCTCATCAAATATATGGACATGGGAAGTTTTCTGTTGATTGATCAATGATCTCAGCATTCAAAGCTTTTTGCTGAAGGATCAAAGATCTCAACTGGGAAAGCTTTTGGTTGATTGATTCAAGATCGCAACATGGAAAGTTTTTTGTAGCTGGATCAAACATCTCAACTAGAAAACTTCTGGTTGATTTATCAAAGATCTCAACCCTGGAAGTTTTCTGTTGATTGATCAAAAATCTACACGTGGAAAGCTTTTAGTTGATTCATCAAAGATATCAACCTGGGAAGTGACAAGATGATGGATCAAAGATCTCAATATGGGAAGCTCTCTGTTGATTGACTAAAGATTTCAACATGGAAAACGTTTTGTTGATTCATCAAAGATATCAACTAGAACGCTTTTGCTTGTTTGATCAAAGATCGCAACCTGGGAAGCTTTGTGTTCATTGATTAAAGATAGCAAGATGGAAAGCTTTTGGTTGATTCATCAAAGATGTTAATATGGGAAGTTTTCTGTTGATTGATAAAAGATCTCAACATAGAAAGCCTTTTGTTGATTGATCAAAGATCACGATATGGAAGGCTTTTTGTTGATTGATCAAAATCTCAGCCATGAATATTATTGGTTGCTTGATCAAAGATCTGGACATGGGAAGTTTTCTGTTGATTGATCAATGATCTCAGCATTGAAAGCTTTTTGTTGATGGATCAAAGATCTCAACTTGGAAAGCTTTTTGTTGATTTATCAAAGATCTCAACTAGAAAACCTCTGGTTAATTGATCAAAAACTTCAACCCCCAAAGATTTCTGTTGATTGATCAAAAATCTGAACGTGGAAAGCCTTTGGTTGATTCATGAAAGATCTCAATCTGCGAAGTGACAAGATGATTGATCAAAGATCTTAACATGGGAAGCTTTCTGTTGATTGACTAATGATTTCAATATGGAAAACTTTTTATTGATTCATCAAAGATCTCAACTAGAACGCTTCTGGTTGATTGATCAAAGAACTGAACCCATGGATATTATTGGCTGCTTGATGAAAGATCTGGACATGGGAAGTTTTCTGTTGATTGATCAATGATCTCAACTTGGAAAGCTTTTGGTTGATTGATCAAATATCTCAACATGGAAAGTTGTTTGTTGATTAATCAAAGATCTGAACTAGAAAACTTCCGGTTGATTGATCAAAGATCTCAACGTGGAAAGCTTTTTGCTGATTCATCAAAGACCTCAACCTGGGAAGTACCAAGAAGATGGATCAAAGATCTCAACCTGGGAAGTTTTCTGTTGATTCAACAAAGATCTCAAAGTCGAAAGCTTTTGGTTGATTGATAAAAGATCTCAACCTGGGAAGTGACTAGATGATGGACCATAGATCTCTACATCGAAAGCTTTTGTTTGATTGCTCAAAAATCTCAACTAGAATGTTTTTGGTTATTTAATTAACGATCTCAACCTGAGAAGCTTTCTGTTGATTGATTAAAGATCTCAACATGGAAAGCCTTTGGTTGATTGATGAAAGAACTCAAATAGAAAACTTCTGGTTGATTGATCAAAGATCTCAACCAGGGAAGTTTTCTGTTGATTGATCAGAGACTTAAAGGTGGAAAGCTTTTGGTTGTTTGATCAAAGATCTCAACCAGGGAAGTGACTAGATGACGGACATTAGATCTCTACATCGAGAGCTTTTGGTTGTTTAATTAAAGATCTCAACTAGAAGGCTTTAGGTTGTTTAATTAAAGATCTCAACCTGGGAAGCTTTCTGTTGATTGATTAAAGATCTCAACGTCGAAAGCTTTCGGTTGACCGATCAAGATATCAATCTGGGAAGTTTTCTGTTGATTGATGAAAGATCTCAACATGAGAAGCTTTCTGTTTATTGATCAAAGATCTCAACATGGAAAGCCTTTTGTTGATTGATCAAAGATCTCAACATGAGAAGTTTTCTGTTTATTGATCAAAGATCTCAACATGGGAAGCTTTCTGTTGCTTGATCAATGATCTCAACATTGAAACCTTCTGGTTGATTGATCAAAGATGTCAATTTTGAATGGTATAGGTTTATTGATCAAAGATCTCAACATTGAATGCTTTTGGTTGATTGATCAAAGATATCAACTAGACAGTTTTGTGTGGATTGATCAAAGACCTCAACTAGAAAACATCTGGCTGCTTTATCAAAGCTATCAACCTCGAAAGTTTTCTGTTGATTGATCAAAGATCTCAACATGAGAAGCTTCCTGTTTAGTGATCAAATATCTAAACATAGAAAGCCTTTTGTTTATTGATAATAGATCTCAACAATGAATATTGATGGTTGATTGATCAAAGATCTCAACTGAGAAAGCTTTTGGTTGGTTGATCAAAGATATAAACTATGAAAGAAACTGCTCATTTATTGAAGGTTCCAATCGCAGAAAACAGTGGTAAAAGTAAAATCTTATCAATGGACGATAATGAATGATTGATAAAACATCTCAAGCAAATCATATAGTGGTTGATTTTTCAAAGACATCATTTTCTGAAACTATTGGTTTATTTACCAAAGATCGAAACTTTGGAAGCTGCATGTTGATTGACTTAAATATATCACATACAAAAGCGGGCAGTCGTTCAATCAAATAAATATTATGCAAAGTTAGTGTTTCTTATTCGAAGATCTCCACTACATACGTTCCTTCCCAATTGACTAAAAGATCTCAAGAATGAAAGTTATTCGTTCATTGATCAAAGGTCTCAACTATGAATGTTATTGCTTGTTGGATGAAAGATCACAACATCGAAAATTTCTGGTTTAGTGATCATAGATCTCAGCCATAAAAGTTATTGGTTCCTTGATCAAAGACCTGGACATGGGAAGCTTTCTGTTGATTGAACAATGATCTCAACATGGAAAATTTTCTGTTGATTGATCAATGATCTCAACATTGAAACCTTTTGGATGATTGATCAAAGATCTCAACTTGGAAAGCTTCTGGTTGATTGATCTAAGATCTGACATAGAAAACTTCTGGTTGATTGATCAAAGATCTCAAGCTGGAGAATTTTCTGTTGATTGATCAAATATCTCAACGTGGATAGCTTCTGCTGCATTCATCAAAGATCTCAACCTGAGAAGTGACAAGATGATTGATCAAAGACCTCAACATGGGAAGCTATCTGTTGATTGACTAAAGATTTCAACATAGAAAACTTTTGGTTGATTGATCAAAGATATCAAGCTGGGGAGCTTTCATTTGATTGAAAAAAGATTTCAACATGGAAAGCCTTTTGTTGATTGATTAAAGATCACAACAAAAAAAGCTTTTTATTGATTGAAAACAGATCTTAGCAATGATTGTTGATGGTTGATTGATCAAAGATCTAAACTAGAAAGCTTTTGGTGGTTTGATCAAAGATCTCAACCTGGGAAGTTTTCTGTTGACTGATAAAAGATCTGAACCTGGGAAGTTCTCAGTTGATTGATAAAAGATCTCAACGAAGAAAGTTACTGTTTGCTTGATCAAAGGTTCTCAACATTGAAAGCTTCAGGTTGCTTGATCAAAGATCTCAACTGTGAATGGTATTGGTAGATTGATCAAAGATCTCCACATTGAAAGCTTTTGGCTGATTGATCAAAGCACTCAACTAGAAAACTTCTGGTTGATTGATCAAATATCTCAACCAGGGAAGTTTTCTGTTGATTGATCAAAGATCTCAAGGTGGAAAGGTTTTGGTTGGTTGATCAAAGATCTCAACCTGGGAAGTGACAAGATGATGGATCAAAGATCTCAACCAGGGAAGTTTTCTCTTGATTGATAAAAGATCTCAACATGGGAAGTTTTCAGTTGATTGATAAAAGATCTCAACCCGGAAAGTTTTCAGTTGATTGATAAAAGATCTCAACCAAGAAAGTTATCGCTTGCTTGATCAAAGATCTCAACATTGAAAGCTTCAGGTTGATTGATCAAAGACCTCAACTGTGAATGGCATTGGTAAATTGATAAAATATCTCAACATTGAAAGCTTCAGGTTGATTGATAAAAGACCTCAACTGTGAATGGTATTGGTAAATTGATAAAATATCTCAACATTGAAAGCTTTTGGCCGATTGATCAAAGAACTCAACTAGAAAAATTCTGGTTGATTGATCAAAGATCTCAACATTGGAAGCTCTTTGGTGATTGACTAAAGATTTCAACATGGAAAACTTTTTGTTGATTGATCACAGATCTCAACTAGAACACTTTTAGTTCTTTGGTCAAAGATCTCAACCTGGAAAGCTTTCAGTTGATTGATTAAAGATCGCAACATGGAAAGCCTTTGGTTGATTGATCAAAGATATTAATATGGGAAGTTTCCTGTTGATTGATAAAAGATCTCAACATGAGAAGCTTTCTGTTGATTGATCAAAAATTTCAAGGTTGAAAGCTTTTGGTTGATTGATCAAAGATCTCAACCTGGGAAGTGATTAGATGTTGGACCATAGAACTCTACATCGAAAGCTTTTCGTTGATTGACGAAAGGTCTCAACTAGAATGCTTTTCCTCGTTTCATCAAAGATCTCAACATGGGAAGCCTCAGGTTGATTCATCAAAGATCTAAACTAGAAAGCTTTTGGTGGTTTGATCAAAGATTACAACATGGGAAGTTTTCTGTTGACTGATAAAAGATCTCAACCTGGGAAGTTTTCAGTTGACTGATAAAAGATCTCAACGAAGAAAGTTACTGTTTGCTTGATCAAAGATCTCAACATTGAAAGCTTCAGGTTGGTTGATCAAAGATCTCAACTGTGAATGGTATTGGTAGATTGATCAAAGAACTCCACATTGAAAGCTTTTGGCTGATTGATGAAAGAACTCAACTAGAAAACTTCCGGTTGATTGATCAAAGATCACATCAAGGAAAGTTTTCTGTTGATTGATCAAAGATCTCAAAGTGGAAAGGTTTTAGTTGATTGATCAAAGATCTCAACCTGGGAAGTGACAAGATGATGGATCAAAGATCTCTACCAGGGAAGTTTTCTCTTGACTGAAAAAAGATCTCAACCTGGGAAGTTTTCAGTTGATTGATAAAAGATCACAACCTGAGAAGTTTTCAGTTGATTGATATAAGATCTCAACCAAGAAAGTTATCGCTTGCTTGATCAAAGATCTCAACATTGAAAGCTTCAGGTTGATTGATCAAAGATCTCAACTGTGAATGGTATTGGTAGATTGATAAAAGATCTCAACATTGAAAGTTTTTGGCTGATTGATCAAAGAACTCAACTAGAAAACGTCTGGTTGATTGATCAAATATCTCAACCTTGAAAGCTTTTTGCTGATTGATCAAAGAACTCAACTAGAAAACTTCTGGTTGATTGATCAAAGATCAGATCAAGGAAAGTTTTCTGTTGATTGAAAACAGATTTTAGCAATGATTGTTGATGGTTGATTGATCCAAGATCCAAACTAGAAAGCTTTTGGTTGTTTGATCAAAGATCTCAACCTGGGAAGGTCTCTGGTGATTGACTAAAGATTTCAACATGGAAAACTTTTTGTTTATTAATCAGAGATCTCATCTAGAACACTTTTAGTTCTTTGATAAAAGATCTCAACCTGGAAAGCTTTCAGTTGATTGATTAAAGATCACAACATGGAAAGCCTTTGGTTGATTGATCAAAGATATGGGAAGTTTTCTGTTGATGGATCAAAGATCTCAACATGAGAAGCTTTGTGTTGATTGATCAAAGATTTCAAGGTCGAAAGCTTTTGCTTGATTGATCAAAGATCACAACCTGGAAAGGGAGTAGATGATGGACCATAGAACTCTACATCGAAAGCTTTTCGTTGATTGAACAAAGATCTCAACTAGAATGCTTTTGGTTCTTTAATTAAAGATCTCAACCTTGGAAGCATTCTGTTGATTGATTAAAGATCTCAAAATGGAAAGCATTTGGTTGATTGATCAAAGATATCAATCTGGGAAGTTTTTTGTTGATTGATCAAAGATCTCAACATGAGAAGCTTTCTGTTTATTGATCAAAGATCTCAATATGGAAATCCTCTTCTTGATAGATCAATGATCACGACAAAAAAGCTTTTTACCCGATGATAACAGATCTCAACAATGAATGTTGTTGCTTGATTGATCAAAGATCTCGACATTGAAAACTTCTGGTGGATTGATCAAAGATCTCAACCAAGAATGGTATAGCTTTATTGATCAAAGATCGCAACATTGAAAGCCTTTTGTTGATTGATTACAGATCTCAACAATGAATGTTGATTGTTGATTGATCAAAGATCTGAACATTGAAAACTTATTGTTCATGGATCAAAGATCTCAACTAGAAAGCAATTTGTTGTTTGATCAAAGATCTGAACCCTAGAAGTTTTCTGTTGATTGATCTAAAATCTACACATGGAAAGCTTTTGGTTGATTCATCAAATATATCAACCTGGGAAGTGACAAGATGATGGATCAAAGATCTCAACATGGGAAGCTCTCTGTTGATTGACTAAGCATTTCAACATGAAAAACTATTTGTTGATCATTCAGACATCTCAACTAGAACACTTTTAGTTCTTTGATCAAAGATCTCAAACTGGGAAGCTTTCTGTTGTTTGATTAAAGATCATAACATGGAAAGCCTTTGCTTGATTTATCAAACATATTAATATGGGAAGTTTCCTGTTGATTGATCAAAGATCTCAACATGAGAAGCTTTCTGTTTATTGATCAAAGATCTCAACTAAAAAACTCCTGGTTGATTGATCAAAGATCTCAACATTGAAAGGTTTTGGCTGATTGATCAAAGAACTCAACTAGAAATCTTCTGGTTGATTTATCAGAGACCTCAACATGGGAAGCTCTCTGGTGATTGACTGAAGATTTCAAAATGGAAAACTTTTTGTTGGTTGATCAGAGATCTCAACTACAATACTTTTAGTTCTTCGATCAGAGATCTCAACCTGGGAAGCTTTCTGTTGATTGATTAAAGATCGCAACATGGAAAGCCTTTGGTTGATTGATCAAAGATATTAATATGGGAACTTTTCTGTTGATTGATAAAAGATCTCAACATGAGAAGCTTTCTGTTGATTGATCAAATATTTCAAGGTCGAAAGCCTTTTGTTGATGGATCAAAGATCTCCTTTTAGAAAGCCTTTGGTTGATTAAAAATCTCAAAATGGAAAAATTTTTGTTGATTGATGAAAGATCTCAACACTGGAAGTTTTCTGTTGATTGATCAAAAATCTACGCGTGGAAAGCTTTTGGTTGATTCATCAAATATATCAACTTAGGAAGTGACAAGATGATGGATCAAAGATCTCAACATGGGAAGCTCTCTGTTGATTGACTAAACATTTCCACATGGAAAACTTTTGGTTGATTGATCAAAGATCTCAACTGGAAAACTTTTGGCTGATGGATCAAATAACTCAACTGTGAATATTATTTGTTGCCTGATAAAAGATATGGACATGGGAAGTTTTCTCTTGATTGACCAAAGATCTCAACTAGAATGCTTTCAGTCGTTTCATCAAAGATCTCAACATGGGAAGCTTCAGGTTGATTGATCAAAGATCTAAACTAGAAAGCTTTTGGTGGTTTGATCAAAGATCACAACCTGGGAAGTTTTCTGTTGACTGATAAAAGATCTCAACCTGGGAAGTTTTCAGTTGATTGATAAAAGATCTCAACGAAGAAAGTTACTGTTTGCTTGATCAAAGATCTCAATATTGAAAGCTTCAGGTTGGTTGATCAAAGATCTCAACTGTGAATGGTATTGGTAGATTGATCAAAGAACTCCACATTGAAAGCTTTTGGCTGATTGATCAAAGAACTCAACTAGAAAACTTCTGGTTGATTGATCAAATATCTCAACCAGGGAAGTTTTCTACTGATTGATCAAAGATCTCAACATTGAACGCTTTAGGCTGATTGATGAAAGAACTCAACTAGAAAACTTCTGGTTGATTGATCAAAGATCACATCAAGGAAAGTTTTCTGTTGATTGATCAAAGATCTCAAGGTGGAAAGGTTTTGGTTGATTGATCAAAGATCTCAACTAGAATGCTTTCAGTTGTTTCATCAAAGATCTCAACATGGGAAGCTTTCTGTTGATTGATTAAAGATCGCAATATGTAAAGCTTTTCGTTCATTGATCAAAGATATCAATATGGGAAGTTTTCTGTTGATTGATCAAAGATCTCAACATGAGAGGCTTTTTGTTTATTGATCAAAGATCTCAACATGGAAAGCCTTTTCTTGAATGATCAAAGATCACGACATGCAAAGCTTTTTGTTGATTGATCAAAGATCTCAACTAGAAAACTTCTGGCTGATGGATCAAATATCTCAACCGTGAATATTATTGGTTGCCTGATCAAAGATATGGACATGGGAAGTTTTCTGTTGATTGATCAATGATCTCAGCATTGAAAGCTTTTTGTTAATGGAGGAAAAAACTCAACTTGGAAAGTTTTTGGTTGATTGATGAAACATCTCAACATGGAAAGTTTTTTGTTGATTGATCAAAGATCTAAACCCTGGAAGTGACATGATGATAGATCAAAGATCTCAACATGTGAAGCTTTCTGTTGATTGACTAACAATTTCAACATGGAAACTTTTGTTGATTGATTAAAGATATCAAGCTGGAAAGCCTTCATTTGATTGATAAAAGATTTCAACATGGAAAGCCTTTCGTTGATTGATTAAAGATCACAACAAAAAAGCTTTCTATTGATTGAAAACAGATCTTAGCAATGATTATTGATGGTGGATTGATCAAAGATCTAAACTAGAAAGCTTTTGGTTGTTTGATCAAAGATCTCAAACTGGGAAGGTCTCTGGTGATTGACTAAAGATTTCAACATGGAAAACTTTTTATTGATTGATGAAAGGTCTCAACTAGAACGTTTCGGGTTGATTGATCAAAGATCTCAACCATGAATATTATTGGTTGCCTGATCAAAGATATGGACATGGGAAGTTTTCTATTGATTGATCAATGATCTCAGCATTGAAAGCTTTTTGTTGATGGAGGAAAAAACCCAACTTGGAAAGTTTTTGGTTGATTGATGAAACATCTCAACATGGAAAGTTTTTTGTTGATTGATCAAAGATCTAAACCCTGGAAGTGACATGATGATGGATCAAAGATCTCAACATGTGAAGCTTTCTGTTGATTGACTAACAATTTCAACATGGAAACTTTTGTTGATTGATCAATGATCTCAGCATTGAAAGCTTTTTGTTGATGGATCAAAGATCTCACTTTAGAAAGCCTTTGGTTGATTGATTAAAGATCTCAACATGGAAAATTTTTTGTTGATTGATCAAAGATCTCAACCCTGGAAGTTTTCTGTTGATTGATCAAAAATCTACACGTGGAAAGCTTTTGGTTGATTCATCAAATATATCAACCTAGGAAGTGACAAGATGATGGATCAAAGATCTCAACATGGAAAGCTCTCTGCTGATTGACTAAGAAGAATTTCAGCATGGAAAACTTTTTGTTGATTGATCAAAGGTCTGAACTAGAACGCTTCTGGTTGATTGATCAATGATCTCAACATTGAAAGCTTTTTCTTGATGGATCAAAGATCTCAACTTGGAAAGCTTTTGGTTGATTGATCAAAGATCTCAACATGGGAAGCTTTTGGTTAATTGATCAAAGATCTCAACCTGTGAAGTGACTAGATTATGGATCAAAGATCTCAATACGGGATGCTTTCTGTTGATTGACTAAAGATCTCAACATGGAAAGCTTTTGGTCGATGGATGAAAGATATCAAGCTGGGAAGTTTTCACTTGATTGATCAAAGATCTCAACATGCGAAGCTTTCTGTTTATTGATGAAAGATCTCAACATGGAAAGCCTTTTGTTGATTGATTGGCCAAAGATCTCAACATGGAAAGCTTTTGGTTGAATGATCAAAGATCTCAACATTGAAAGCTTTTTGTTGATGGATAAGATATCTGAACATGGGAAGCTTTCTGTTGATTGACAAAAGATCGCAACTATGAAAGGAACTGCTCATTTATTGAAGGTTCCAACTGCAGGAAGCGCATCGTGAAAGTAAAATCTTACGAATGAAAGACAAAGAATGATTGATAAAACATCTCCAGCAAATCATTTAGTGGCTGATTTTCCAAAGACATGAACTTCTGAATGTTGATCAAAGATCTCAACATTGAAAGCTTTTGGTTGATCGATCAATGATCTCACATATTGAAGTTAGAAGTTGATGGACCAAAGTTCTCAACCATGAATGTTATGGGTTGCTTGATCAAAGATCTCAAAACTGAAAGCTTCTGGTTGATTGATCAAAGATCTCAACTAGAAAACTTCTGGTTGATTGATGAAAGATCTCAACCATGAATATTATTGGTTGCTTGATCAAAGATCTGGACATGTGAAGTTTTCTGTTGCTTGATCAATGATCTCAATATTGAAACCTTTTTGTTGAGGGATGAAAGATCTCAACTTGGAAAGCTTTTGGTTGATTGATCAAAGATCCCAACATGGAAAGTTTTTTGTTGATTGATCAAAGATCTGAACTAGAAAACTTCTGGTTGATTGATCAAAGATCTCAACCTGGCAAGTTTTCTGATGATTGATCAAAAATCTCAACATGGAAAACTTTTTGTTGATTGATCAAAGATCTCAACTAGAACGCTTCTGGTTGATTTATCAAAGATCTCAACCTGGGAAGCTTTCTGTTGATTGATCAAAGATCTCAACATGAGAAGCTTTCTGTTGATTGATCAATGATCACAACAAAAAAGCTTTTTACCTATTGCTAACACAGATCTCAACCATGAATGTTGTTGGTTGATTGATCAAAGATCTCAACTATGAATGTAATTGGTTGCTTGATGACAGATCTCAATATTGAATTCTTTCAGTTGATGGATCAAAGATTTCAACAGTGAAAAATAATAGATGATTGATCAATTATCTCAACTATCAAATTTATTGGTTGATTTGTCAATAATCTCAACTAGAAAGCTTTCAGTTGATTGATGAAAGATCTAAACACGGAAAGTTTTTAGTTCATTGACCAAATATCTCAACGTGAGAGGTTTTTTGTGGATTGATCTAAGATATGAAGGTTATTGGTTGATTGATTAAAGATGTCAACGAAGCAAAATATTAGTTGAATCAAGAGAGATTTCAATTATGAAAGTTATTATGGGTTGATGAAAGATCTCAAATATGATACCTTTTTGTATATTGATAAAAGATCTCAACATTGGAAGCTTCAGGTTGATTGATCAAAGTTCTCAACAGGGAAAGCTTTTAGTTGATTGATCAAAGATCTCAAATATGAATCTTATTGGTTGCCTGATCAAAGATTTCAACATTGAAAGCTTTTTGTTGACTGATAAAAAATTTCAACATGGAAAGCTTTTGGGTGATTGTTTTTGTTGTTGTTATACTTATTATTGTTTTATTGTACAAATTAGTACAAAACGAAAAATGACAAAACAATAATGCTAATATGAGCACTATAGGATTTACGATTCAAATAAGAAATATGTGTTGACTCAGCTTCAATGATACATAAATAATGGCTATGAAAGTTTGTATACTCCAAAAACGTCGTTAAATCTGCTGCATCATATGACTAAAACCTGTATTAAGGAGAAAGAGGCTAAAGCCTGAATGTAGTGTAAGGCAAATATGATGATGAGGAATCATATTATCTGAAGGGATAAAAAGGTTTTATTTGCTAAACAGTTGTTCGTTTGAATAAAAGGAGCCCTTGAATAAGTGCTGCCCTTAATAAATCACCACATTAAAAAACTGTATTGGCGCTTAATCGAGGATTTACAGTAACAGTTGGTTGATCAAAGATCTCAGCAATGAAAATTACTGGTTGATTGATCAAACATATGAACAACGCAAACTTTTGTTTGATTGATCAAAGATAAAGGGAGAATGGAGAAGCCATCATTTGATTGATAAAAGATATGAAGAACCTGATGGTTCATTGATCAATGATCAAGAATTGGTTATTCAAAGATAGAAGCTATTTCCTAACTGATGGAAGATATCAACAGTTGAGGCTATTAAGTACCTGATCAGAGACGTTGTTTATAGAAAAGATTGTTAGATTGATCTGTCGCTGTTGAATTTTTGTTATTTTCTATGAAGTTTTTTTATACAGGGTGGGCAAAATAAAGATGGCACTTTTTAAACGCTTAGTTTTTTGTTTTTTTGGAAAACTTTTCACTAAAAGATAACCAAACTGTTTACAATTAACTTTGAAAACAAAAATTTTTAAAACAAGATGTAAAACTTTTGAAAATCTGCATCAAAGATAAACAAATCAGATTCAAAAATCTAAAAAAGATATGAAAAAGGTTAAAACCATCATTCAATATGCTTTCCTTTTTTTAACCTGATTCTGCCGTACCTCATAAATATTTTCTACAATGCAGAATGCAGAAGACACAGCTAAAGAATATCTTCTTTATCCGTGTGACCAAAACATGCGATAAAAAAGACAAAAATTTCCTCAAAAAGACTTGTCTCTTTGAATTTGATTTTGAGTAAAATCTGGAATAAGAAAGTTAGCTACTATTTGAAAAAACAAATTTAATTTCCTTTTAAGTTAATATAGATTGAGAAAGTTATTCTGAATGAACTACATATCAATCAAAGAAAATCTTCCACACTTGGTTCTGGTCTTGGTCTTAGTTTTCTGCCCACCCTGTGTATATTTGATAGGGCTTTTTACACCCTCTTTATTAATAAGTTGGAAGAGGGGTTATATTGGTTATTAATTATTGCATAGTTTGGTAAATAACATCTATTCCATATAGTGTTGATATGCTTTCTTTTATAGTCACTATAGAAAATCAATATATAAATATAATACTGGAGTTTTATGTATATGCTTAATCGATTACATATCTGGCATCTATCATATGATCAATAATCATTGTATACTGGGAAGGCTGTGCTGTGAAGAATCATCAACCTGTACAGGTATTGGTGAGGGAATTCCACATCACTATCAAGTAAGTCAGGATTTGGTTATATTAACATATAAGTTGTGTCAAGCAAATTCATTGTGAAAGGAAGTAAGTCATTGATCAAAGATATGAAAGACAGAACCTATACCCTAATTTACAAAAAATATCGACCATGGAAGCTGTTGGTTGATTGATGTAAGATCTCAATTATAGAAGCTTTAAATGATTGATCAAAGACATCAAGTATAGAAGCGATGGCTTGATTTACCAAAGGTCTCAAGTGTAAGTTTTATTTGTTTGTTCATTATTGTTCTGAGATTTCAATGGAAAACATTCCGACTGATTGATCTTAGATATATACTTTTGGAGCATAAAGGTGATTGATGAAATATCTAAAGAGCTGATATTTCTGAAATTAGCAGAATTAAGGCTCAAAGTCTCATGACATACTCAAAAGATTTTTGAGAACAAATATCTCTAGAAATTGTCTCATAATAATAAGATCTTATTTCTATTTGGTTAATTTTTTTTTATTCTTTCATTGTTTTAAAGAAGTAACTTGCAAAACAATTTTATATCTTCAGTGATAAGTCTTAGCAAACACGGATACCTCTGAGTAAGTGATAATAAATTTATTTTGTTTCCTAGAAGCAGTTTTCAATAGAAATGAAATGTCTATAAAGGTAACCTGTCTATGAAGAACAACTGTTGTCTATTGATTCCTATTGGGTGGTCATTTATATATAAATTTCCTAGTACTTTAGTAATTGCATTGCATTACGACTCACTCAACAAATGCAAAACTAAAATTCAAGGCAAACTTCACTGCCACCCCAGTTTTCCGTTGCCGTAATAATTTTATGGAAAAGCAGACAGTTATGGCATATTATGACGTCTGAACTGACTTTTATTTTCATGTCATTGAAAAGAAACAAGGAAATCTATAACCCAATGCATATTAAACAATTAAATAATGTATTCAACTGTAACCATTAGCATTTTTTTTATTTTTGAAAACAAAACTCTGAACAATTATCACTTTCTTACAGAAATATTACCAAATTATGAAAAACATTATATTTTCAATCAGCTTTGTAAATTTCTAGTCCCAATAATTTTGTGTAAGAACTCTGTTGATTGAATAAGAACTATTATAAAAAGTCACAAAAATTATATACCACAGTGAAATCTTATAGTATCACTCCCTAAAAGTAACTTTCTAATTCATTTGCTGAAAAAGATGTTCTCAGGTTAATATCAATTGTTACAGAACTAATCACATTATAGGCAATAAAGACCCTGGAAAATAATAAAAAAAAAAGACTTTCATTTTTGGAAACTGAAAGAAATAGTTGATAATAAAATTGTAATAAAATTTTTTCTTTCAGAAAAAAAAGGCAAAAGGAAAAAAATTATGTGTGTTGTTTCCCACTCTATAACTCAATCTATTCCCAATTTGAATCTTTCATGAAATCTAAAATCAGCTACTGTGGTTTTCAGATTGTTTAGAGAAATATTTTTTTACATATTGGCTTGTTAACACTATTTTAGGTGAGAGTGGGGGGGGGGCTGCTCCGAACTCCCCCCCACCCCCTATGAAAATTGCCTAGGCTATAGAATAACCCCTGTGGAAATATCAAATCTGAAAAGCATAGCATTTCAGCATTTCAGTAGAATGACTTTTTGTTGAATGTTAGATAATTCTGGTTTAGCATTGCAGTAGTTTCCTTTGTCAATACAATCAATATGCTGCAATGTTGACATGCTGAAATGCTGAAAAGCAGAAATGCTGACATGCTGAAATACTGAAAAGCTGAAATGCTAAAAAGCTGAAATGCTGAAAAGCTGACATGCTGAAAAGCTGAAATGCTGAAAAGCTGACATGCAGAAAAGCTGAGATGCTGAAATGCTGAAATGCAGAAAAGCT
>JANSTP010001574.1:0-15849 GCA_025330745.1 Cladonema radiatum
AAGACAGAATGCTGGTGCCAGTAGTTGACAGGAAATATTTGAGTATAGTTTTGAGTAAAGTTAATGCTACTGTGGTAACGATTAATACTAATCTTTTGCATGAAGAAAATTTGGTTGCGAGCTTTAGCAGGTAAACATCCTAATAATTTCTCATTTTAGCTTCTAACCGTAGTTACTGCAACAAGTTAGCGTCTTCTTTAGATTTGACTATTCACATGCTTTTGGATGAAGTAAAATGGCCTCCTTACAAGCTGTGAGTTTTGCTCCCATGCGAATGTTGATGTCAAAGCAGAATAAGGATCCTGCATGTACATATATTTATCCATATTTCTTCGAGAAAAATGTTGGTTTGAACACTCATGTACCCTTTATCATGGAACTAACACTTTGGAGAATAAAGTGATCTCCATACATTTGAAGGTAATGTTTTTGTGTGTATGTGTGTTTACTGTTTGTATTTTTATGTGTGTGTAATGTTTGTGTGTCTTTGTGTCTGTGTTTACCTGTTTGTCTGTGTTTACTTGAATCTGGCAGGTGCCATCGATGGAGGAGATGACGGTTACTCGTCTGGAAGATCTGGTCATATAAATCAACAATAATGTCCTGCAGCCAGCTGGGTGTTGTTGTTGGTCCAGGTTATGATGATGGTATATAATTTATGTGGCCAATGTGATTTTGTTTGTATGCTTTTTTGTTATTGTTGTTAGTTTATTTATATTTGATTTGAATTTCCATTGAATTTTGTTTCGAGTTTCTTCTTACAAATTGCAACATGGTTGCAGACATGGCATGTTGAGCCAGAAAATCGGTAGCGCTTTTTTCTGGGGTGACCACAACATACATGCAATTCGTTTTTTGTTACATTTATAACTTCTTTATATAACAAATAATTGTAAATTATTATGAATTCACTAATATTTGAATCTCTATTATCATTTTTACTATGTTTCTTTTTGCGGTTCATGCCTTTTATATAGTATGAGTTTTTTTAAAAAATTTTGTTCATGACTAGGCCAGGAAAGATTTTGAGCACCTCTGCTATATATACACCCGCCTTGCAAGATGGAAAATGCAAGGAGTCATGAAATAAATAAACAAAATTGAGATCAGAACAAATACTGATACAAAGACCAGTAAGATTCCTTTGGAATCACATCACCTGGTGCGCCAGGCAGGCGGGTATATATCGATCCAGGTAGCCAGGATATGATGCCGTTCCGCCTGCCTAAGAAACCTGGTGATGTGATTCCAAAAGAATTCTAACTGATCTTTGTATCAGTTTTTGTTTCAATGTATTGTTTTGTTTTTATTCATTATGCACTGCTTATTCTATCTTTCAGTGCAGGTTTCCATGGGGCAGGAGTGCCCAAAAGCTTTCCCGGCTCTATGGTGAACTCAAAACTACATTTTCACATTATGCTTTATGTATTTATATATTAAGACGAGCAAATTTTCAGATTTTGTCAAGATTTTAGGGACAAATTGTCATTTTGAGATTTTGAAAGACCAATGTATGTAGAAAAAGAATCACTATGGTTTTCACTCAGGAGAGGTGGCATTCAGCTGAACCAAGGGGTAAATCCAGAGTCTAACCCTATTTAACATAGGCTCTTTTATGCACGTTAAAAGCATGGAGGCAGATAAAATTATCCTCAATTCTCAACTAAACTCAACAAAACTTGCCAAAACTATAAAGTAACATGGGAACTTTCGAAAAGTTAAAAAAATTGACCCCAAAGGTCACGTGAAAAAGTGATGAAGTCATCAAAAATGCCAAAAATTGGCGATTTCCAAGGTTTTTCAATTTCTAACAGAAGTTTCTTAGAAACAATTTCAAGAAAACGACTATTGATGGAAATCAATCTCAATATATAGTACCATTTACACGATATAGAAATTTTAGGTTTTTCGACCCATAAGTTCCTCCTAAGGGGCGCCAAATGAGTAAAAAATCACTTTTTGATTTAGGGCTCTATCTTCGGAACTACTTTTTATTTTTCAATGAAACTTTGAATTCTGGTAGCAACAAGTGAACTTTATCCAAAATAGTTGATCTGGTTGGGCTTAGTCACGTAGCAAGGTGATGACGTCATCAAAAACACCAAATTCCTGTTATTTCAAAAAATGAAAACCTCAGCAAAAAATAACGTCGTTCTGAAGTTCATGACGTCATGGTGACGTCAAAATATATTCTTCATGTTGTTGTCTACCCGCCTGTGAAGTTCGAAGAGAAAAGGTGTTATGTAAGTCAAGTTACTGCAGAGAAAGCTTATAATTGGTTAGAAAAGGTTGCATCCACGCCTAAAAAAGAGGCTGTGGTCAGGGGGAGGGAGGGTGTTGGGATGCATTTTTAAAAAAGATGAAAAACTAAATTTTGGTGGCAGTGTTAAAATTACAAGTCAATTAATTTTTAGTTTCTGATTAACTAAAATTGTTTTTGTTTTTTGTTGTCTTTTTTCTTTGGTGGTGGTGGTGGGGGGAGTCCCCCTACGATGCAAAATATAGTTAAAGTAAAATAGATTAAAAGAGGGGTAAGGTTTCTGTGGTGACATATTAATGTAATTTGATAGAATACGGTTTTTAAATTAATTTTAGTAATGACGGCCAGAAATCAACATATGTTGTTTCATCGTTGAGTTTGAATATTGCAATGCATATGTCTGAGGAACAGGAGGTTGAAGCTTGCTTTAGAAATCTGTCTCAAAGTACTATTAGAAACTTTTAATGTTGCTTGGGAAAGAACAGACTTTAAATTTGATAAAATATCGATAGAAAAGAATAAATCTGCAGCGTGGTTATCAAGCTAAACATAGCTAATAGCTGACTAAGCATTTAGCTGTTAAGAATGTCTTTAATGACCTTGGTGCGGCTAACAAGATTTTTTGTTGCTAATTTTTAACAAATACTGTTTAAAAGTATTATTAGCCTTAGATTCTGTTGAAAAATAGATCAGATTTCTAATATCGTGAAAGTGAGAATATCATTTTGCATGAAATATGGATATAATGAATTATTATATATGGCTTGCTTGCTAAGTACAGAGATGTTAAAGAAGCTATGTAACTGTGTAAAAGAAGCAAGTGAGGACGACACTTAAAATTAAGAAAGTTGGAGCTGAGCTTAATATAGCTGGAATGCTAAAAAATTATGGGAACGGTGATGTTGAAATGATGTCTTTTCCAAGTTTTGTAGAAGTTTAACATTGACAATATAATATCCATGGAACATTGTAGACGAATAAAGATATAATGATAAGTGAGACTCCTAACTTTGTGATTTTATTATTTCTTTTCATTTGTGCTTTTTATGAATATTGTGGACTTTTTTCTCTTATAAAAAGCCAAAGTCGCAAAGGGTGCACTAGCAAGAATCTAATTTTGAAAGAAATGTAAAATATACAAAGACAATTTCAAACTTGGACGTCACTTCCATAAAATTTTCCATGTGATTTTCCACTCTTTCTTGATTGGCATGAGGAAGTCAGTATACTCATACTGATATTGATGAAGCGTATTGTCATAAAAATTTTCCCCAAATATTTTAGAGATTTTCATATGTTACATCAGAAAGACATTTTTTTCGAATTAAGTATAAATGTTTCATTTGATATTACCAGACGTGCCAAGGCCTCATAAAATAAAACTTACAGGGAAGACTTTGCCTTTCATTCGATCATAGTCCACACCACCAACTGATCCAGGTTTTGTTGGGTTCTATGGAAAACCAATTTCTCAGCAACCACCAAACTGTTTTCATTAAAAATACCATATTAAAAGTACAAAAATATATCAAAAATTTGATGACAGTATGTTATATATATGTATATATGTTATATATGTATATATAAAAACAGTATGTTATATATATGATCAAATACAAACTGTTGTGGAGAAACGCTCTCTGAAAGTCCTTTAAAGGAATTCAATGGCCGTATAAAACTGGCAGTTGACAACAAGCAGACTGGTAATGAAAGAGTACATCTAGTCCTTTTGAAGAACTGTTGTCAGTAAATACGGATGATTTAGTTAAAACCTCTATATTCGCGAAGAGAGATGACTTTGTTAGGTATATGTGTGAGTCTCCCTCAAAATGCAGGAGACTTGGTAGGCCAGTATTACTAAACGCTTCACAGTTGTAGCTACTTTGTGTCTCTGATAGTCTGCAGGGCGGACCAATTTCCTCAAAATTTTTACATACCTTCATTTATTTGCAGTTTACTAGAGGGCGCTCTTTCGTGCCAGAGCATTTATATGTCATCTGGATAGAGTTCTACTGATCCGAGTACTTAACTGAGTACTTGTTCCATTTCAAAAGACAAGTGCTTTTGGAATTGCTGATTTCACTACACAAATATGAAGCTTCTCTTACATATCATAGCTTCTTTACATCTCATTCTAGCAAGCAAGCCATATGTAAAAAATCATATATATCCAGATTTCATTCCGAAGAGATTAGAAATCGGATCCATTTTTGAAGAGAATCTGAAGATGATATTACTTGCAAATAGTATGTGTCAAAAATTAACAACATAAAATCTTACTACCAAGGCCACTAAACAAACCCCTAATACTATATGTCTTGTCATCTAGTAGCTATGTTTAGTTTGATAACCACACTACATATTTATTCTTTACTATTGATATTTTATCAGATTTAGAGTCTGTTCTTTCCCAAAGAACATTAAAAGCTTCTAATGGTACTTTGAAACAGGTTTCTAAAATAAGCTTCAACCTCCTGATCCTCAGGCATTTGCGTTCCAATATAAAAACTCAACAACAAAACAACATATGGTGCCTTCTGGCTATCTTTCCTAGCATTACTTTAAAAATGGTATTCTATCAAATCACATTAATATGTGACCACGGAAATCTTACCCCTCTAATCTATTTTACTTTAACTATATTTCGCACGGTCGGGGGGACTGCCCCCAACCACCATCACCACAAAGAAAAAGGAAAAATACAAAAACAAAAAACAAAAACAATTTTAATTAATCACAAACCAAAAAAGCGATTGACTAGGAATTTTAACACTGCAACCAAAATTTAGTTTTGCATCTTTTTAAAAAAATGCCTCCTATTACCCTCCCTCCCCCTGACCAATGCCTCTTTTTAGGCGTGGATGTAACATTTTCTAACCAATTATAAGCTCTTTCTGCAGTAACTTGACTTACATAACACTTTTTCTCTTCAAACTTCACAGGTGGGTAGACGGCGGCATGAATAATATATTTTGAAGTCATCATGACGTCATGAACGTCAGAATGATATTATTTTTTGCTGAGGTTAGCATTTTTTTGAAATAACACGAATTCGGTGTTATTAATGGCGTCATCACCTTGTTACGTGACTAAGCCCAACCAGATCAACTATTTTGGATAGAGTTCACTTGTTGCTACCGGAATTCAAAGTTTCATTGTAAAATAAAAACTAGTTCCGAAGATAGAGCCCTAAGTCAAAAAATATGATTTTTTGCTCTTTTGGCACCCCTTAGGAGGAACTTATGGGTCGAAAAACCTAAAATTTCTATATGGTGCAAATGGTACTATATATTGAGATTGATTTCCATCAATAGTTGTTTTCTTGAAAATGCTTCTAGGAAACTTCCTTTTGAAATTGAAAAACCTTGGAAATTGCAAATTTTTGGCATTTTCAATGACGTCATCACTTTTTCATATGACCTTTGGGGTCAATTTTTTTAATTTTTCAAAAGTTCACATGTTACTTTATATTTTTGGCAAGTTTTGTTGAATTTGGTTGAGAATTGAATATAATTTTATCTGCCCGCATGCTTTTAACGTGCATAAAAAAGCCTATGTTAAATAGGGTTTATCCCCTGGTTCAGCTGAATGCCAGTTCTCTTGACTGAAAACCATGGTGACTCTTTATCTACATACATTGGTCTTTCAAAAAATCAAAATGACAATTTGTCCCTAAAATCTTGACAAAATCTCAAATTTTGTTTGTACTATATCTAGTATAAAGGAGCTTCACCGACAATCATAGATGATGTTTTTGAAAACTGAATAAATTTCAGTAATTATTAATATAGACAATGAACAGACAAAAAAAAAAAAAAAAAAAGAAAAAGAATCAAAAATGAAAGTAATTTCTTCCGTGATTGAATGATGGTGTTTGAATGCATATTCAAAAAGAGGTAAAAATTAAGCTATACATATAGCAATTTATGACGAACGCGAAAAATTCTCAAAACCTAAGTAAATGCAATGAAATTGTGAAGAGATAAAAAGATTGGTGCAACAGATGTATGTGTATACATATCCAAGTCTATATGTATAGGTTTGTGATGTTAAAGAAATACGAAAAGAAGAAAGTAAATAAATTATGCCAAAATATTTTCATAAGAACTGCATGTGTATTGTTCTCACTGTAAAAAATTTCTGCCTTCTATTTTTCACAACAACACACCATGTCCGCACCCATGTTACAGTCTGCACCCATGTTATAGAATGTTACCATGTTAAAGATAGAATATCTGTTATTACAGAAATCAGAAAGAGAACGTATTTATTTAGACGTTGTGTGTTTTTAAAATACCTTTTTCTAAAAAAGTACTTGCCATTTGTTAGGATTTTTTATTTTACATTTAATCATACCGTAAAAATTACAAGCATCTCACAAAATAAAGTGTATAATAATATCTCAAAGTTTTTAGGTGTTCAACTAATAGTCAAAAAGAACAGATAAGGAACATGTTTACATAATAGTATAGGCTCATCAGCATGATACCAAAGAACATCTGTTTCAGGGATTAGCATGTACAGATTTCAATTGAATCAAACTTTGGCTCCCCAAGCAGAACTGGCCAAGTTCCACTGCCTCATGTTCACTTTTAAGGTTTACGAAATGCAAATGCATCATATCAAAAATAAACATAGTTGGAAATATTGCCTACAGACCAAGGAGTAATTCTGGATTAGGTACCTCTGCAGATGATCCTACTGGCAAATATGCGCCGCAAGAGAATATCTAATTTTCTAACTTAACTTTTTTCTCGCCGATTTTCCTCCAATCTATTGGTTTACTTTATATTAAATTTTCAATTGTTATATATTATAGCAAATTACAACAAGGGACTTTCACAAATTGGCTGGTCATTGTCAATGAAAGCATAATGTCGAAAACAATTGCAAATAATTTGAACCAAAGCTACGACAAAATGTCATGTGGTTCAATCAGCACCAGTGTATTGCCGCCAAGAGCCAGTATTATTGGGTCATCAAACATTTCTGAACACCTGAAATACGGAAAATTTTGCTTTGTTTTTTTATAACAAACTACAGTTTTCCTGCCTCTAATGTTTTGCCCGTGTTCAGTTTTTAAGTGACTCTTCTCAGAAACCCTCCTGGCAATCATCTCGTCCAATTTATACTTTTTTAGAAAAAAAGGACAAGAAAAAATAAACACCACCTATTAATTCAACTATTAAGTTATTGTTTTTTGAAGACGGGCAGAAGGTACAAATTTATTGTTAAAATGAGAAAAGAAGTGATGCATCAGAGAAAATGCTTGAACACATGTTTGAACCCTTAGCTGAAGGAAATACAGTTAGTAATAATTCTTGCTTTTCATTATTCTTTTTTGAGAGATTGTTTAAGAGAAAAAATGGCAGATCCTGATGGTATTACTTTGTGACTTTGTACTTTAGGGATTTCTTCTGGCTTGGTGTATTCATTTTGAAGAGAGCTGGTCGTTCTTGGAAAGCATGTATCGGTACAGACTTCAAACTTCAGTTAAAGAAAAATTACCTAATCACCAATCTCACTACACGTAGGTATTAGCTGGTAGTTTGATTGTGATGATGTATCTGCTAAATTAGGTTTTAGATGTCTTTCATGACTCTCTACTCATATATTTGCAAATTAATTTTCAAAATTGTGTGATAATTCTTCATAACGTGTAACGAAAAATGCAATCCAGCAGAAGTCTTTGAGAAGGTGGTCGAAGTCAAAATAGTATTTCACAGTAGCTATTAATGCCTCATTATATACAACATGGGTTGTCGTGTAATTTATTGCTATGATATCAATTTGTTGATTTGTTTGCTTTATCTTCACCCAGGAATTATCAACCTTCATAAAATATTCAAGCAGGATGTGTGGTACAGCAATACAATATTTTGTGTTGATCCTCTTCTAACGATCAGTGATATAAATAAGGCTGGAAAGGTCAAAAATGAAAGATGAAAGAAATTTTACAACTATGTTTACACAGTATCTTAGCAAAGTTGTTAGATTAGATACTATTATTTAAATTATCATTAATTATTAACAATTTGGTTAGCTGCAAGCAGCATCAGCTGGGCCAGCAAGAGATCATTGCGTGACTCCAAGCTGATATAGCAAAAAGAAGTAAAATAAGAATATGTGTTTTAGTTCAGAATAAGGATTTTGTCCTTAAATTCCAATAGAAATTGCCCTAAATTTGAGGATTTTGAGGGTTGTCATAACAACGATTTTTTTAAAAATGACTTTTTGATCAGGTATCAGTCTGCCGCCAAAGCAACAAATCTTTAAAATTGGCCTAAAAGTACTTTGAACGATTCGGGGTATATGTGTACTAAGTTTTGTTACCAAAGGCAAAAAAGAGGATAAGCTATAGCAATCTTTGAATGACGTCACAGGCCGTTGCCATAACAACCAACAGTAAAAGATGGGTATGAATATATCAAATTTGTTCTGTAAAGGCAAGGTGCAGATGAAATATTTGTGAAACATCGAGAAACTTTTTTCTTGTTATTTTCGAAATATAGCATACTCACTTCCATAAAAGGAGCATTACGCTACGCATTTCATTCTCACTGATGTTTGTATAAATCTTAGTTTATTATTTTATTTATTTTTCCTATTCATCACTCCTTGCACTTTCCATCTTGCGAGGCAGGTTTTCATGTGGCAGAAGTCCTCAAAAGTTTTCCTGGCTTGGTGACAAACATTTTTCTCAAAAAACTTATACTATATATATCGAACTCCGTTCGTCCAATCATATTAAATTTTCTGAAAAGTTCTTAAACTCCTGAATCTATTAATTAATCCTAAACTAATCACAAGACTATTTTTTTAATTTTAAATCAAATTTTGTATTAGACCACAAAATACAGTGGGGAAAAATTCCAACTGAGGTTGCAAAAACATCGAGAGAAGGTATCTCAGAATAGAAATGCTTTCATCACATTTAATCATACATTCTATTGGTAACATGAAGATTACTCCAGTAAAAATGCTAATCTTTGCTTATTATGTTCTTAGAATTGAAAATGGCTTGGACATAACTAGATGTCTCATCAAATTCTAAAGTCGATAATAGAGTGACTAAACTTTTTAGAGATTTTAAGAGTCATTACGATCAGAGATATGAGAATGAGAAAGATTTACAACAAAAAAGTTTTCATTCAAATATGCGTGTTGGGAGCTATTGTTTTAAAAACACAATAGCCTTTCAAATTTGGTGCTTCTCGTTTATATTTCTTTGTTTTTAAAAACGCATAATTAAGGGAAAGAACCAATGAGAAACTTCCATTTTTTCTGCATAATCAAATAAAATAATTGTCGTCGAAGAATATTCACACAACAACACATGCGGAAGAAGCCATGAACGTGAAATATGAGTTGTTAGATGAGCTTTCCACAGATTTTGGAATCCATGAATTTGACGCCGTAGAAGAGTTTTTGGCAAAAGAAAACAATGAATATGAAAGTTGTGAGGTTGAGGTTCCCCATGATTTGAATTTATCTTCTATTGACAACAATATTCGTGAAAATAAACCTGCGATCAAGGTTCTAGAGGTAACGTTTGTGGATGAGAAAGATGTTCCCCTTGTTGTTTTACATAACACTTTTACAAATAAGCCAATGCAGAATTTTGTCTGTGAAAGGTGTTCGAAGCCTTATAAAAAGTTTATTTGACTGTTTATCTGAAACATATATCTTTATGCCAAGACCAACAAAGAGACAATGAGAAGATTAGTGCTAGTGCTAATGATGCAGGCGGAAAAGCAATGCATGTCTAAGCATGTTTTAAGGAACAATAACATTTTACCATGGCCTTTATAGTACCCTACCTATAGCACATCCATTGGGCTATTCTTTTTTTATCCATACACCCTATAAAACGTAACTTTTTCAGGTTTGCAATCTAGTCTGCGTTCCACGACATTCCACGACAAAGAGAATTTTGATGGCAAACAAACGACGAATGTCGCTTTATCGAAAACCGTTTAGAGAAAAAGATGAGATCGCGACAAGTCCTAGTAAGAAAAAAAATTTGTATGTGTTTTATGGACTGGAATGAATGTTTTTACCTTTTCTTTGATTTATAGTTTTATGCTATGTTTGCAAAGTTAATTTCATTGTTTCAAAATATCTCGTTTTGTAGTGATCCTGTCGAATATTTTTATTTACCTTGTTTCTTTTCTGTATAGCTATATAATCGACGCGTGGCATATGCCCAGGGACCGTAATAGAGAAAAACAATATTAATGGCCAATCAACAAGACATTTCTGACGAGGAAGATGGCAATGGTTGTCTAAAAGTTAAATCCCCGCACTGGCGATCACCAGAACTCACGGTTTTAGTGAGGGTCCTACACAGCCTGTGTCTTGAGGCACAGTGTCGTAATGACTCCTCGTGTCGTATCACATTCCTCAATAAAATGGTCAAAAAATCAAAAGTAACAATGAACATATTTTCAAATGGAAAACGATTTTCTTAGGAGATGTCGATTGTCAACTTGTTTTTATTTACATCTGATTTCCTGCGAAGTTTTGAAATACATATTCCTACCAAGTTTCTTTTCCATTTACGATTTTAGATGCGTGCTGCAGTTGGAATAACTGTCAGACTGTTCAAATATTGAAAAAATTATATAGCTCTTTTATTCTGAAAATTTGATAGTGCAAGAAACCTGGGTAATAATTTCATTTCTGCCATGTCTTCAAGGTGGAAGAAGGGAAAAATTAATCAATTTTTGATTTTCATGAGCCCATGTAAGCATTTTTTAAATGACATCTTTTTCTAAATGACAATAATTGTAGTATTATTATTAACTTTGTAACTTTTTTATCACAGTTTTATCACTTTTGTTGATGAAATACGTTTTCCTTACTTTTCTGTGGCATATTTTCTCCTCTCCAATTTACCAATTAATAAAATAAAATCTTCAGTAAAGTTTCGTTACAGTTTCCTCCTGTTGAAATTCACTTGAAACGTTAAAAACTTTATTCGAATCAAGAGCAATAAAAATGTCATACTAAATGATTCCTTTCACGTATTTCAGTTGATACTCCACGTTTCTCTATCGCAGAAATTATGTAGAAGAAAGCTGTGCGAATCTCCTTAATTTAAACATATCGAAATTAGCAGGGAAACTTAAAGTTTCGAATAATTTGTTATGTCATAAAAACATGTCAAAACTAGTCGAATAGATTGAATTTCTCCTATAAAAGCTAGATGAAATTCGTGTGTTTTTTAGCAGTGAGGTGGTGTTAGTGCTGGCTATTTTGATTATTAATAATCATTTTTTAATGAAAAATATAAAAAATAAAAATAAATAATAAATAAATCCACCTCAAAATAATTCTCTCACCTTAAGATCAAGAAATTCAAAATATGTGTAGCTTTCCATACTGCTGGAAAGAGTTGATCTGAAGTAAATCCATTACCAGCATGGTAGCCAAAAAGATAACACAATGAAGAACACATCCCCCTTACCATAAATACATTACAATATGTTGCGAAGTCTCTATTCTTGTCCTTATTACCTTTTGTTTCATCAATAACGGCATTTCGGAAAGCATTAATCTCTTCATTTAGATGACTCATCTCTGTGAATCATGCAATTTGGCCTGTGGAACACTTGGAAGTTAAACCATATTTGATCTTTATTTCATCAAATAGCAGACTGACTTTTATTTTGAATTGGGAAATTGTACAATCATTTGTTTATATTTGTTTTCCATATTATCTTTTGTATCTTATTTAGATCCAAACATTCAACAACTAATAAATTTAATAGTAAAAGTTAAATGGTTTTTATCCATGTTTGGATCTTTGTCTTGTGTATTTTGAAGTTTCTGCATCTGATATCATGACGATCCTTTCTTGCCCGTTCCCTGCTTGTGGCTTCCAGACCACCGATGTTGATGTTATCGGAACTGCCGCCCTTCTCAATGCTCATGCTCTTGTACATTCTACTCCAGCATCAGCACCTTTTCCAGTTCTTTTATCTTGTATTCCGAAATCAGAACGCCCCCGCATTAACTCGAATGTCAATACAGAGGATTGGAATGACTTTCTGCGACGTTGTGATACCTTTCAAGCTGGTTCCAGTTTTGAGGCTGCTTCTTCCTCTGCTCATCTTCTAAAAGTCGACCGCACGGCTGGAATTCAAAACCTCATGCATGAAGTTAGTCATTTTGGAAAAACTGCCGCAACCCTCAGCCGTCAGGAAATAGTTCTATTTCCACTGTTTCCATGCATCTGTTTGGTCACATCAGCGCTATCCACAACCCACCCCATTCATTATTGCACCAAATTTTCAGCAAAGGTGAATGGCGTCGTGCAAACGTTTTTGACCATCCTACCGTTTCGCTTACATCATCTCCTGATCGACCTAATTCTGCTCATTCTGTTTCTATTTTTGGCATAGCTGACACCGCTGCGCAGACTGACCTCTGGTCCCTTGATTGTTTTCTTGCGGCAGGATTTACCTGTGATATGCTCTTTCCTGTGACCATGAGCCTCCATGAGCCTTCATGCTGCTAATCATTCGCCAATCAAAGTTGCTGGGGCTTTTCAAGCCACACTTTGTGGTACTTCTATTTCCTCCCTGGCCGTCCTGTCCACAGTCAATTCTTGGTATACGTCAGTGGCAATGTCTCCTCCTTATACTTATCGTCCAACACCATGTTGAATCTTGGGATTCTTCTGCCTGATTTTCGTACCATTGGTTTGTTTTCTCAATGGCCTGTTACTCGCCCAGGATTGCCACCAGTCGGTTCTATCTGCGGCTCATCACAAGACAACAGTGTCATTTGTACTTGCTCTCAATGCTAACTGGTTCCTCCAGTGCCCACTGTATTTCCATTTCCTTGTTGTCCTGAAAATGATGATCGTATGAAGTCATGGCTGCTCCATCGTTACCAGAGCTCCACATTTAACATACGTCCTTCTCAAGACCTTCCCGAAATGATTGGCCCACCTTTCAAGGCTGATCTTGAACGTGATGAAGCTTAAGGTGTTATCGAGTCTGTTCCTATAGGAGAGCCTGTTGATTAGTGGCACCGCATGGTCGTCACTCGCAAACAGAATGGCTCTCCACGCTGCACAGTTGATCTATCCCCTCTAAGCAAATATTGCCAACGTGAAACACACAATCCTGAGTCACCCTTTAATCTTGCTCGTCGCATCCCTCAGGACACATGGAAAATAGTTACTAATGCCTGGAACAGTTTTCGTAGTATTCCATTACGGTTATCCAACAAACACCAATCAACGTTTATTACCCCATTCAATGCTTTGTCTCTTCTGGAGATGGTTACAATCATCGCTCTGAAAGAGTTCTCTCGTAAAGAGTGCGTAGTTTATGATACCCTCCATTACGATAATGACCTTGAACAACATTGGTAGCGGCCCATCCACTTCTTGTCACTTGTCCGTTCGGCTGGGATTGTTTTGAATCCTGAAAGATTTCAGTTTGCTCAACAAGATGTTGAATTTGTTGGATATTTCATGTTCATGCTGAAACAATCAATCCACTGCCAAAATATTTTCATGCTACAGTGGCAACGGACATCAGAACCTGGTCTGGACTCGTCAACCAAGTTTCAATTAGATAGATAGATAGATAGATATCTCTCAGCTTATTATAAGGATAATTAACAAGGATGTAAGATACATAATTATCATGTATCCACTAAAATAGTAACAGAATTATTATATGATTAATTGATACTGTCAAAAAATAACATATACATCCATATAGATTTGTATTTTGCTAGGTGTGTGGAAAAAAAAAACGAATTTAGAAAAATAGCATTTAGGAAAAATATTAAATATAAACAATAAAAACATGAAAAATATAAATAATAATATCAAGTTGATATCAGAAATAAATACTAACGTCTTCTATGCTAAGAATGAACTCTTTTACTTTGCATTGAAATAGTAAACTACGTAATAGTAAATAGTAATGCTCAACTACGTGACTATCTGGAACGCTTTTGCCCATTTCTGTCACCTCGATTTCCTTTTTGCTGGGACGCTACCCTTGATGCTGCTTTTACTGCTTCCAAAGCCGCAATAATTGATGCAATAAAAAACAGTGTTGAAATATTCAATCCACTTTACCGGACCTGTCTACATATAGACTACTTGAAGCAAGGTATTGGTTATTTCCTCCTTCAGAAACATTGCTCTTAGTCAGGGAGTAGAATTGTAAAAATAGGCGTTAAGAAAAACCTCTTAGTGGATGGACATTCTATTCATTTTTGGAATCCCTAGGGTCTCAGCTTTCAGGAAACCTAAGTGTTAGTAAAAAATTCATGGTCAATTTTTCAAAACATGCGCCTACACGCACTCCATCGTAGTGATTTATTGTATACTGAAAAACGGAAGATTGCTCTAATTACTCCCATCCTATGTGTTCAAATTCGACCAAAATGTTAATTTTTTAAAAATCTATTTAGTAACATGTTTTGAAAGTTGTGCATTGCCAACAGCCCAGTCTCTACACTACTCCGTTGGTGTGTTTTTGCCCAAAATACTTTGGATTTCCCACTCAGACAATTCCTTGACAAAAAATTTGGAGCTTGCTATGGTGTTATTACACTACTTCAGCGTTTGGGAAGGAGTAACTCCCCCTCCCCCTCCCCCTCCTTTTCTGGAAAACCAAACACTTTCAGACTTCGAATTTTTGCATGACAACAGACCTTAAAAAATTCTTTCCAAAGGCAAAAAATTTGCACTGGTGGTCATTTTGTTGACGTCATCGTGAATAGTGTTCATGATCAGGAATTTTATCTATTATACCATTAAAAGTGTTACCATGCCTGGCTAGGTAGTCTGTTTTACTTTTGATAGTTTATGAATTGGAGACTATTTGGCTTATAGTTTTCCGGGTTGCAGAAGTTGAATACAGGCAGTTGTCGAGGTTGGTATACGGATTTTGGGCACACAAAAAATGTGCCCAAATTCGATAAATGTTAGCTGAATATAACAGATTGCGCTTTGTTTTTCCTTAATACTTGTGGTACAAGGGATTTGATTCAAAAATGTTTGCTGAAGCTTTATTCAATGAAGTAAAAGTAAAAACTCTATTGTTTCATTTGAGGAACATTAATTTAAACAGATATCATTTGGCCAGAAATTTCAAAAACGACCTTCATTTTATTTTTCTGCATTAACCCCTGGCTTTGTTAAAATTATTTTGTAGAAAACACTTTCTTTTGTAATCGACCAATCTAAATTCTTTCTGTTATAGAATTCATCAGAATTATTTCTAGGGTCACTATAGTCCTCAAACTCTTCTTCAAATTAAATTCTTTCTCTTTTCGAGTTTTCTAAAAATCTTTTTACAGACGTTTTTACATTTTCATTGTTCTCTGCAAGACTAGAAATTCAAAAAATATCATTCATTGAAAAACGGTTTCTTGTCACTACAGACATTAAGTGAGTTTTTTTTCCCTTGAGTTATCAAGAACCACATTTGACGGGCCAAGACCCAGAAGCAGGCCAAGACCTTAAAAACCATCAATAACTTCAACTTTCTGTAGCGTAGCCCTCACTAATTTTAGAGTACAGTAAATAGCAATTTTTAATTTTGATAATAGAC
>JANSTP010001796.1:0-15842 GCA_025330745.1 Cladonema radiatum
CTACGAAAAAATGATAACTTGATTTTTTTTGCAAGGGGGTCACTTGCCCCATTTGACCCCCTCTGAGTACACCCCTGGGATATTTTAATGTCAGTAATTTTTGTCAGTTTTTCATTAATCGAACTGATTTTTATATAAAAGTTATTGATATATTTTCTTTTTTTTCAAATTGCAAATCTTCAGATCATAAAAGTAATATATTTTTTTATTCCTTTTTTTTTTCGCATTAAGTATCTTTTATTCATATTATTTAAAAGACAGTTTTTTCCGGACAGTTTAAAATAAAAAAGTGGAAAACAAGAATGTATAAGGTTAGAAAGATAGGGCGCAAGAAATGAAAACAGAAATTCCATTGTTCCTTCCATTGTTTACAAATTTAATCGCGTCTGGGGTATGTCAAGTTAAGCTTCCACGCTTTGTTTGAGGCGAGAAGGTTGTAAATTATGTTTTTTTAGCTGTTATATGGGTCACTTAATCTGGATATTAAAAAAAAGTTATATGAAAGACTTTATGAAATAGTTATAAAGCTGTTTTGAATATTAAAGAATTATTTAACAAAATCAAAACTTCACCGCCTTCACCTGTTTCTAACCTCATGTTGTTGATAGTCAATAATTGGTTTATGATGCTTTTTTATTTTACTTAAAATATAAATTATTTGAGGGAAGATCTCACCACTCCCCTAAAGGTAAATGTCCTATCCTGCACCTATGCCCTTTTTTCAATTATCTATAGCATCAATATATTTTTACCATTCATACACAGTTTGTGAGAGACTGTTTGCTTTCCATGCATTAAACTCTGAAATTGTTATGTCTTTGGAGTAAGTTAGAATATTTTTTTAGTGTATGAATTGGGATAGGAGATGCTGCCGGCACTATTATATGGCATGATGCAGAAAAGCTCCCTATATATTAAGGGCTGTCGATAATCTATATTTGTCACGTTAACAGTATTTCCGCCATTAATAGGGTGAGTAAAAATTGCAAATATGATTAAAAGTTCTAATTTATATTGAAATATGGTTTAAAAACTTGTATAACTTAACGTGGCCTTGTTAGACAAGTGGCTGGGGAGACTGGTTCCACTGTATTTGCTTATTGGTAGCAAAGCTATATGAGTGGGTTAAAAGGGTAAATTTTGGCCATGAATTTTAAAATTAATAAGATTCTTTTTTGCATGTGAAAACAATTCCTCTCTATATACGTAGTTATTGATCAGCTGTTTTTTTTTCAGCTGTTTTTTTCCCTTTTGTTGCTATTATATATTTTTATTTAAAGCCATATTTTGAGTAGCTATAATTTTCTTTACTTTATCATCTACGCGTTCCTATTTGATTTTTTATTATTGTTGTTATTATTATTTGTTTTGAAAGAAATTTCTTGTGAAAATATCTGTTGTTAATATAATGTATTTAAGGTTCTCCAGCTCAACTTGTAAAAGGATTTATCCTTACGAGACTGGTTTTACCTGCTGAAAATATATAGGTTGTAAACAATTTTGTATACCATATAAAAAAAGAATACATGATTTACTGATTTTACTGATTTACTGATCATTCTTTGAAAATGTATCAATCAAATTACTGCAACACTAAGACCTAAAAATTGACGCATTATTCTTGATTTTGATTAAGATTTTGATTCTTCATTACTTCATTTTACTAATTTTTTTTTTTTTTTTTTTTGAAATCCATTTGATTCATGGCTGGGGAAAATTTTGGCAAGTTTTCCTACACAAAACGTTCCCTTGCCTACAAATTTCTGGAAAAAGACTTTAAATTATAACACTTAATACACTTTATGCAGACTTTTTTCAGCTCAAATAAATGTAGATAGCACTCAAAATTGCAGTTAGTACACCTATGTACTAGCTGATTTTCGTAATTCTGTAAGGTGTACCACCACGGTACTAATTATCATAGTGTTTCGATCGACTGAATGATCTCCCCTCCCCCTGGATTTACAGTACTTTACTACTCACTTTTCTGCTCTCATTTCTTGATAGCTTGATAAAAAGTGTTGAACTTAATGTTTTCATATTTGTCGCCCTTTTTCTTTTCTTTTTTCTTTCCTTTTCATAGCTCTGAGAATCACTTTACATTGTTTTTGCACGGAAGAAATTGATGAGATTGAATGTTCAATGTCACTAAATAATTTAAGTGTATTCTTCAATTAGGCGTATTACAGTTGGTTATCAACTTAACATATCTAATATTATATTTCGTGTAGCTGATATTTTGTAAGTAACAAGAGTGGATCATTTGTGTTTATGGAAAGCTGTTTCCCTTACAAAAACCTTGGTCTTTGATTTTTGCGACCAGACACTTTCAAAAATTTCACATGGATCAATTTTAGTGATGCGATAATTTTGTGTGCTTTCGCGATCACATTTTCGCGAAAATTAATCTAGTGTAAGTTAATCTGATTAAAGAAAGGAGGTTTATTTTTAATCCAGCTTTCGCTAATCGACCGTCCGTTTTTATGATAAATCTCTTAATTTCAAACCACTTTTTTCAGGTCATGGTTTATTTGCATATCAGATGAAACCAATTAATCTTTTGAAAAACTATATCCCCACAAATAATCAAGCCAGAACTTTCTAGTTACGATATTCAATGTATTTTGTTTTTTGTTTTTAATCCATTTTACATTCACATTTTATAGAAAGAAGTTTAAAGTTGCTCATATTCGCCACAGTTAACATATGAATAGAGGCGATTTAATTGAGCGAAACGTTTTTATTGGAAATTTAGATGAGACATGTTTGTATTGCTACATGATGATCCTTATTATAATAGAGTAATATCACATCGAATCAATTTTGTTACGCGTTACTGAACCATTTCTTATGAATGTTTCACTTTAATTTAAGTGGAAAGAGACAAGAATAAAGATCTGTCAGTGCTCCATTCGTTGTACATTCATTATTTCATTATTGTTTTTTCAAAACCCTGTGCTTTTCTATCTTTTCTGTCTATATATTAATGATGTAAAATACAACTTTGTTATTGCTATATACAAGTTATATACACAAACTTACATCAACTAGCTGAGCTGGGTTTTTTAATAACTTTTTTTTATTAACAACCCAACAAATTTAGAAAAGAAAGGAAAATAACTTTAAAAATAAATATACACTATCAAAAAAAAATAAACAAACTATTTACATTGAGTTGTAGCTAACACAAAAGATATGAAAAATATATAAATGATGGAAATATATAAAAATGTCGCACAAAAAAGCACAAACAAAAAAAACTAGGGACTAGGGACCTGCTCCTAATTTATTCTCCTGCCTCGGAGCCTTTCAAAAGATTCCACTTTTTTTATTTCTTTTACTGTTATAGGAAGTGTCAGAGAGCAGTTTAAGTTCAATATCTTTTATTCTATATATGTCTTTGAGAAGTATTTTCACATTGGTATATCTGATACTTCTAGAAGTAAAAAGATAGTTTCTGAAAATAAGTAAAATATGGTTTATTAATTTATAAGAAGCGTTTTCATTGTTTAAAAATCCGATGGCGCCAGTTTGTGGTGTCAGCTGTCACTAGTACTTTGTTATTAATTTGGAGATGGAAAACAGATTTTTCTGTATTATTGCAAAAAGAAGAAAGGGGGTTATCGGTATAACCAAATCTATGTAATTGTTTATTTCATTAAACAGCTTTTTAAAGTATTTTATATTGCGAAAGTGAGAAATGTTTCAGATGCAGCAATTCTAGGAGTGATGTAAATAAGATTCCAGTTTAAAGTAGGAGTGTTAAATTCTCTTTCAAAGTAATTTTGTGATGTAGGCTTGTGTTGGTTGCTTAAAAGCATTCTGTATGCTTTTTTGCATGCAAGTTTTTCACTTAGAATATTTTGCTTATCAATAGTATGATGTGTGAGATATGCTGAACAATAGTTTGCCGTTTCGTTACTAAAGATATGTCTCCATTCCGTCCACTACCTGAATCCATCCGAATTGTCAGGAGTTTTTTTAATTAAATTCGTTTTTGAAGAATATTCTATTTCTTAACCTTCCGCAGGGATAAGAAAGCTGTATTAAATGTGTCACACCTTTCGACTCGAAATCGTGTATAAATATCCGCTTGTTATCGCTTGTTATGTATCTATTGTGCCATGAAACAGCGACTAGTACTAGGGTAGAGTTGATGTTGCTGAGTTGTTGCCTTGCTGTTAGGGTTGAAAAGTGAGAGACCCATAGGCTGATCATAGATTGGTAATATGAAGGAAGAGTCTTAAATTTTGTATCTCTGCATTGGAGAAACGGATGAAGAATAAAGTGATTAGAAAAATTTTTCTGCAAAAAAAATAAAGGATTTTTTTTCCAATTGCAATCAATATTTTTCTTATCAAATAACTTTCAAAACCATGAAATTTGTATGCTCCTAACCTTTGTCGAAGCATAGACATTTTTAGTCCTCCATCTTTGAAATCCATAAAGTGTTTTATGTGCAATTTTTAGTATTCTATTATCCCCAAAAAACTTAAGGAAACCTTTGAAAATGTATTGCGGGAGTAATATGCAAGAGGCAAGATATACAAATTTAGAAATAATTAGTGTTTTGAAAACTAAAATTTTACCCTCTAGTGTTAATTTTTTTCTGTTCCACATGTTTACAATTCTTTGTATGTCCTTTGTGAATTTCAAAAAATTGTGAGTATCTGAAATTTGCTTATTATAAGAAAAATGCACGCCTAAAACTTTAATGAAATCTGTCATAAGATTAACTAATTTAACACCGCAAACTGCTACCTGGACCCAGTTGTTAATCCTAATGCTGCAATTTGGCAATTTGAACGGTTCACCTTTAATCCTGAAATATCACTGTATAAAGAGATCATTTTTAAGATTTCTTTAACCGAACTTAAATCATTAAGAAAGAAATTTGCATAATCAGCATAGGCGGAATAAAGAACTACCATTTGAAAGAGCTCCAAGGGGTTAACTTTGGGTGATGACTTAACAGAAGTAATCAGGGGCGTAGCTAAGGTATGTCAACTATGCCAGATGACATACTCCAAATTTTCCTAATTTCTCTCTATATAAGAAAAATATAAAATAAGAAGAAAAGAAAATCAGAAAACTCTTTAAAATAAATTTTGAAAAAAAAAAAAAATAGTTTTGAAAAGAATTTAATTTCCCAAGCATTTTTATCCTATCCGAAAGCGAACTATTCATGAATTTACCGTTTACGTAGGTTTACGATTCTTTAACATCTTGACATACTACCCGAGAATCCGATACTTAGACTGTAAAAATTAATGCGTTTTTTTTCTCTATAACTTATTTACAGTACACATTATAGTTTCGGTTCTAATTTCGACATATGTCAAAATTTTTACACAATGCCGTAGATGCACTGTCAAACGTTATTATAGTATAGAATAGATAATGCACGATGTTAGTATCTATAATGCACTTGGTGCAGTGTGTTAATTTTTTTTTCACATGCACCTTGGTATTTCTTTGTTGTCTTTTCGAATAATGGGAGTAAAATGTGTGTAGATATCAAAGGATAAATATTATCTTATTTTACCGAAGAGGATATACGGAGAAGAGGCGATGGGAAAGATGTTTCTAATAATGTTGTGCATGAAATAAAATCAAGAAATTTTTTTGTGTCCTGTTGTGTTAAAAATATACTCAAAATATTTTCTTTGAGGTAGAAGTTTTTGACAAGTCTTTTGCAAGGTATTTGCAACTTATCAACCATAGTAACGCAACTAAATTCTTTACTCGTAATGAGGTATTTTGTCTCTTTCTCATCTGAAGAATGGATAAAGTAAAAGAACATTATGCTACAGTGTTTCTTTAAGAAAACCTAGAGGTTAAAGCTAGACGTGTTTTAAAAAGAGCATAATTTTTCCATTTA
Source organism: Cladonema radiatum (assembly GCA_025330745.1). Classification (NCBI taxonomy): domain Eukaryota; kingdom Metazoa; phylum Cnidaria; class Hydrozoa; order Anthoathecata; family Cladonematidae; genus Cladonema; species Cladonema radiatum. The sequence continues at coordinate 5,882 of JANSTP010001796.1, forward strand.
TTTTTATAGGTGTTTACTAGTCAGAGCTCTACAGTGGTGTTTTAAAGGTACCTAAGAAAAATCAGTACCCTAAGAAAAAAAATTTGGTCAAATTTTATAATGGCTTAATTTTCAGCTCATTTGTTAGATCATCACCGATTATTTCATCTCTGAAAATTTGAGAAAAATCCCTTAAAAATTGAGAGCTCCTGTATTTTTGCATTCTCTACCCTTATTTTCTTAAAGCGGCAACGTCAAGCAAGCCGCAAGTGAGTTACAACTGAATGAATTTTTTTCTGAATGTGTAATAAAACGTTACTTTATATTATTTGTTTGCACTTGCTTGACATTGTTGCTTCAAATTCAGACGTTAATTTTCTCTTCATCTTATCGTTGATTGTGCATGCTTTCACAATCTTTGGGACGAAAGTAGGTGGGAGCGACCCTAGGTGGGACACAAGTAGTAGTCCAGTCGTTTAAGTAAAAATTTTGCCTAAACCCATGGCCAACTATACTGACACGGGCAGATATTCCACTCTTTTTGAAAAAAATTAGAGGAGTAACATTAAGTTTTTCAGGAACTGAATAAAAACCCTATCTGAGGAAGTAAATTGCATTACTGGAGGAGCAATATTTTTTCTGCTGCTCCATAGAATCTCATGAAAGGGTGCTCTTTTAAGGTTTAAAGATACAGCTATTACAAATAAATAAAAGATAAGATTAAAAAGGGAAAAATAAGTACAATACAGTAATTTGGTAATATCTTACAAACTATGACTACACCAATGTAAAAAGTACAGACACAAGATAAAAAACATTACGAGAATTTCTCACCAAGAACCTTGGTTGGGACTCTAACCCAAATTCATGATCATGTCATGAGTCTTACAATTAGACGACCAAGGTAATGTAAATATTCTAAGACTTTTAGGAAGGATAGAGATCTAAATAAACATTTAAGAAGGATTTACAAAAGACAATTGACTATGAATTGCTTGCAAAGAGAAAGATAAATAGAAAGCTTTATATAAAGTGTAATATTTTCAAATTGAATATAATTGCGGGTAATAACAGCAATGAAAGAAAGCCTAACCTTACTAAAAAGCTATGGATACATTCAAAACTAATTATAAAATTGACCTAATTTTGAACAAAAATACTCCTACTAGCCACTTTTGGCCCCTAACAACTGTGAAAAGTTTGGTAATTTATTGAACAACAATTCTTAAAAACATGTTTTCGCGATTACACTTATAAGAACCAGTAAAGTTAAACCTATTTTTAATAAACTATAAAAAATAGACTTATTTTTTAGATGAAGAATAGCCTGCATGCTCTTCAGATGTTCTTATTGTACCTTATTTACCAATATTGTTCTCCAAACAACAGAATGATAGGTGCTCTTCATACTTTTTTATAATCTCGAGCCTCAGTTTGTTCTAAGGTTGTTCTAATTTTTTGCTAAAATTTGAGGATTGTGTTCTTATAAAACTGTTGTCATAAAAAAGTGTGTAAAATTACAACATATCTCAAGAAACATCTAACGTCAACTGACACAGCAAACACAACGTATCATGCTTTTTTTGGTAAGAACCAGTAAAATCAGACCCAAGCCTGGCTGCTCTTATTTTTTAGACGAAAATAGCCAGAAAAAATTTTGAGATATTCTTATTTGCTACCTTATTTACCAATTTCGCTCTATAAACAGGAGAATGATAGACGGTCTTACTACTTTAGCCTCAGTTTGTTTTTAGCTTGTTCTAATTTTTTGGAAAAATTTGAGGCTTGTGTCCTTATAACATTGTTCTTATAAAAAAGTGTGTAAATTATGGAAAATTATAAACTATTTAAAGAAACATCATTAGATATCATGTATGTTGGTAAAATGTCAATTGACATAGCAAATTTAAATAGAACTGAAAATAAGTTGATAGCCTCCGGAAAGGGAGAGTACTCAAATTTTATTTTAAAATGTCCCTATGAAAAATCATAAGATTCGGCCATCATGGAGCCATACCATGGAACTAACTTAGAGTGTGGGGCTCAACTCAAACACAGCTACCTATCTGGATAGTATTAGAAAGCTAAATTCTTTCAGTAACCAAACAAATCAAATTTGTTTTCTCTGGAGATTTGGCAGCCAAAAATAATGGATTTTGTAAAAGACACCTCAAATTACTGACTTTCTTGCCGAGCAAGAGGCCATTTATTTAATTAGAAAGATTTTGCCGCAAAATTTTTTTTTATATATATACGTAAAAAAAGTTTGACTGGCTGCCATAAAGACTTCCAGACCCTTGAATAACAAAAGCCATGAAACTATTGAGCTGAAAGACTAATACTAAAGTCACATAACTATCGAATTATGTATATATTGAGAACAATCACAGTTACAGTTCTCAATTCATAGCTTAATGAAGTACTAATTGCTAATATTTACACATTATTCGCTAAATGCATTTATCATGTTTGAAACCTAACAGTGTGCTTCTTCATAACCTTGGATTTGTAATTTCTTTGACCTAATTTACTAACAAGCATCTTTGTACAGAAATCATGACCAACGCAGCACACTCTATCCAGATTTGATATTGGAAAGCTCAAACACCAAAAACCTATCTCTTGGCTAAACACGGAAAAGTGTATCTAATTCATTGTTGCCATCTTTATGAGGTTTTGGGAGATTTAACATCGGAATTTTTTCATTTTGGTTAATTGAAGACTAAATATATAATTATTTTGCCAAATAGTTTTTATTCTAGTACGTTAATAGCTACGCTGTGGGAATAATTGATGATGATGCCGGACTAAAGATGTGTCGGAATTAAGAACATGATAAAATAGCTGTCGGAATATAGAGATGCTTATTAATGAATTTGTCGGAATATCGAAATTTCGGACTAAAGAGATGTCGGACTAACGAGGGGGACCCGAACATCAGAAGAAGATTCCTTCACCTCATAAAGAAGCACTTGCCACCTCACCACAAGTTCCACAAATTATTCAACAAAAACAACGTTAAAATTAGCTATAGCTGCAGGCGCAGCATAAAGAGAATAATCAATACCAACAATTATAAAAGTTTATACCTAAAAGCAGAAGAAAAAAATTGCAATTTAGAAATAATATTCAGTGAACATTGAACAACAAATGCCTCACTAAAATTATTGCTTACTATATCAAGCAACAATCAACTCTATTCTAAACGATTATCGAGCAAAGAAATACATGAACCTATGCAACACTACAGTCAAAACACGATATAACACTGACGCATTCATTCAACAAAAAAAATAAAATAGTACGGCTTTATCTGCTCAATACTGGGACTTAATAGAGAAATGAGGGCAACCAATTGCGAAATGGAACATAAAAAGACATGCTACAGCACATAAACCAGAAATGAAGAAATGCTCTCTGTGTCTGAATGAAAAATAGGAAATAACTACACAAAATGATGACGATATTTTAAATAAGTGGAGTGTGAAGTTTTATCGAAAAATACAGACATCAGCGAAAGTTCCAACTAGTTCCATTTCGATATGAACGACTGACGTCATAGATTTTTAAATATTTCTATTGTAATTTTAGTACCATTGAAAATAAATTTTTAACGGGTTTAATTTGTTGAAGAGTATTGCCGGATATGGAAGCATGAAACTCCGGGTACAAACAAAAGCTACAAACAAAAGTTAATTTCATGCCTTTTGAAATTTAAAATCATAACACGATTAAAATATCAAATCTGGCAAATGAAAAGAAAACATTTTATTTCTAATGATGAAAAGAATAGGTACCATTGCATTAGCTAATTTACTATAACAATTTATTCGAGCAATGTTTCAAAAATGTCTCGAAAAAAGTACAGTAATAATATCTTGTAAGAATAGAATGAATATATCACCACAAATTTAAAACAAGTTCCATCATCCTATACGTACTTAACCCTATTTTACATGAGTTTTTTTTTGGTATCATGTAGCAAAGTGCGGATCTGGAAGGAGTTATGCAACCAAACTTTGTCCACTAATACCACAACAATTGATGTATAAAATTACAACACAATTAGTCTGATGACGTCATCACATGACAGTAATGGTACAGAGGCCCTTAATCTTCAAGCACGATATTTTTTCACAAAAATTGGTGTACATTGTTATGCTGTTCTATCAGAAGTTAGCCACAAACAGCACATTTGAGCATGTTATTCTGGTTTTTTAATAAATATATCTTACTTTTACTCGATTTTCGGGCAAATTTGGCCCAAAATTGCACCATTGTCACCGTTCTGGGGGTCTAAATTTCATAATAATTGGTCACCCATTGGTCTAGGGGTCTAAGCTGTATGAAAATTGGTCAAAACACTCGTTAGTTCCTAAAACTAAAAGCCACAAAACATTAGGCACAACGGTTTTTTAGAAAAAAATAGCAGTGCAAAGTTTATAGGAGGTGGGTAGAATCCCCCCCCCCATGGCAAATAGAGTTAATTATGGCGAAGATAAACTTTTAATCGTATCTTACACATTCAGGTATTATACATGGTGTTTTGTTTAAAGTAACCAAAATGAAATTATCTTTCAAAGGAGCTCAAACATACCTATATGTAGAATAAAAGTAGTATGTAAAAAAAGTTGAAATCATTGTTTCCGCCATTTTAAAAATGGTGCCAAATTTGGCTTGATTTTTTTCTAGGTCAAAACCTAAAACGACTGGACTATAGTTGGAACCCTAGGTCGGACCTTAGGCGGAGCAAAAGTAGGTGGGACGAAAGACGCAAGGGAAATTAAAACTCAAGGAAAATTAGATAATAACTTTGCCAGCAAACCAGAAAATAACATATTGATTTTTTTTTTTTTTAATAAAAAAAAAAAAGAATTAATCTTAAAAAAATGCATTTTGAAAAAAATTTCCCAAAAAATGGATTTTGCAATATTAGTCAAAGGCTTTGTTTCGTGAAATTAAAAGTGAATTGAAAATGATTATACTAGTATTATAAAGTACACACATGATGAATTTCGGATTTTTTTAAAAAAAAAAACAATAAGCGTGTTTCTACTTTTTATCTCAGCATTTTCTAAATACAGTGGAGATTGAAATAGACAAAGAAGAATTAAAAGCAGCAAATATATTTTAAATTCTGATAAGATAAATATCTTTTTTGGAAGAACCGATTACGCAGTAATGTTTAAGATTCCATCGCTCCCGTAGAAAATCTTGCAGAAGTAACGAGTTTCTATTTTCTAACCACAGCTTGACGTCGATGTCTTTTAGATCTTTAATGCTTTTCTTTGACCATGCCAATTCGACCCCCTCCGTCTTAACACATTTTTCTATGATATTACCCATACATTTCCACAGCTTGCATAACTTGTTTTTATTAGCCTCGTCCAACGTGCCCCATTCTTTATCCTTGAATTGATGCCTCCTCGTTCTGAGAATTTTCACTATCATTATCATTAATTGTTTTTGCTGAAGTAATTTTTTCCTTCTCTAACCACGACCAACAAACATTACTTGCCCACTTTTCAATAACCTTGCTACGTGTGTTACTAAAATCCCACTTCTGCTTTCTGAATTGTCACTTAGGATACAGCCACATACTTTCTTTGATTTACCATCTTCATTTTGGGGATGGGGCGATGTGACCTCATTCGCATGATATTTCTAAACAACATGTTTTAGGCCAATGAAAACTCAAGCAACAAAAAACAAAGAAAGATGAAGCATTTTTTGGACACAGGGAAAATTGACACCAAGAATAAACGAGAGGAGAAAGATCAGCAAGATACTTATAGAGCTAGAGGAACATCATTGGTAAAAAAGGGGGAAGAAATAAAAAATATAACGGCTTGTGAGGTTCTTGTGGATATTCTCACAACATGGCATAATGACAAAAGATGGAGTTATGAGTCCCTGGGGTACATGGAAGTAAAAAAAAAACCTGGATGGTATTAATTTCGAGGTGAGCCAAGCCATAAATATGCGCTCGACACCTAACTCTAACCACATCCACGTAACGCCACAGAAAAGGAAGATTGAATTGGAAAATGATGATACATATGCTAGCATTAATTCTAACATTTTCCAGATTGGTAAAATCCGATTGGAGTCCACAGATGACATTCGAACTGATAGCCAATGAGTAAATTGTGCCAACAAGCAGGATAGTGATTGGTGGGTGCACACAAGGTGTGCAAATATCCATTACATCGACACTGAAACCAGTGAAAATGAGCTTGCCAAATGGGCATCCCTACATTTTTTTGGAAAAAACACCTTCCGAAAGTCGACAGAAATGGCTGGGATAAAGAATTACAGCAAGAGGTGAGAGATGGAAAGGATAAAAAAACTGCTAAAAAATTTAAATTTGAAAAAAAAAAATTAAAAATTAAAAATAAAAATCCAACCGGCATTTGCTTCGTAAAAACCTGCCGGAGATCGAAAGGTGCTTGAAATGGTGTTTAACTTTTCCTTCATTCTAACTTTCGAATTTCACTATTTATCTCTAAAAAAGGTGGATATATATATAAATTTTTGCAGTAATATCGCCTTTTGATTGATGAAATTTTACAGCCAGAAACTATAATAATTCTGTTCCTGATATAATAAAACTCTTCTTTAAAAAGCAGTGAAAATTTGCGTTAATTGTCACTTTTAAAAAATAAAATCAAAAAATACATAGAGATTATACGTCAAGAAACACTACCATCCACTGTCATAGATGTTCTGCTTTCAGAACATCTTAAATGCTCAGTATTCTACCATTAACCTTCAAAACTAACTTGCAGAGACTGTTCGATTATGTTGTCAATGTGCGTTGGAAGAAATTTTTTGTGTGTTTTAACTATCACATCTTGTATACCCTCGGCAGGCCTCAATTTATGAAAACCACCAGGCGAGTGATCATCACACTCTTTTGTTGAGTTAAGACGTGTTATTTTAAATTGCTTTTCTGAAGCGCATATTGTCAAGGAGAGTTATTTGGTATTTCAGACGAGTCAAGACCACTCTCCTCAATATATTAACGTGTGTATGGAGCCCCACACAACTGATCTTTCGCATGAAATGGACAGATCTGGTCTGTCAGCTCTATGTATTGTTTGATTTCATTAGTACTTTTAAACAGTGCCAATTGACTCTAATTTTCACCGCTTACTAAAATAACAGTTTATTATATCGGAAATAGAATTATAATAGCTTAATAGTGTAAAATTTAGCTATTAAAAAGTTATATTACTGGAGATATTTCAAATTCAGCGATGCTTGTTTTTTTATGTTTTTTTCACACACCCTATAATTACAAACAACTTAGAAAAGAAAACTCGGAAAAAATATTAATGTGAACTTGTCAGTTTTTCTCCCCTGTCCTTTATTTTCCCTTTAGTCTATGAGGCGCCACAAGAAAATATAATCTAGTTCCCAATTCCTGTTATTGTTCCCCAATCTTCCCGATATTGTGGAAAATATTTAAATTTGAAGGCTGCCACATAGCCAATTATTTTGACATCAGACTCATAGCAGCCGGCAAAATTTGTGCGTAGGTGTAACGACTAAGGTAGCTGAAGCATTTTGTAAAAAGAGATATTTTGATACTGAAACCATGTAGTTTTTATGGTAATATCAAGAAATCAAGGAGTAAGGTTTGTAAAAATATACTCTTCTAACATCAGACAAGCAATACAACTTTATATATTACGGCCTAAGGTGCATTGTAGTATATTACGTTTACACCTTCATATGCTACGTTGGGCTTTATTATATTTAGGCGCCGTTATATATTGCAGTTGAACCCGACTGAACAAAACCTCCTTGACGGTATATAAAATTTTGGGAAAAGTCGTAAAAAAATTACTGCTCTATCTATAACACAAGCGGAGCTATTTTCGGAAAACCGGCAGGGGGAGGGTGGAATTCACCCCCCCCAGTCCAGATAGGGTTGAAGTAATGGAGAAGACCCTTTAAGACAAAAGTTAATTACCTCCCACATATAAATTCCTCTTTTAGTATTTTGCATCAGCTCTGTTATTGTATTCCTACAATAGTACAAATAGGAGTAAACACTTTCATGTAATTTATACTACCACATTATAACAAAGACTGAATACTGTATATAAAACAATAAAGAAATAAAAATTTACCTTAAAATACCTTGGGGTAAAATATGTTATGGTAAAACTTGAGGGTGGCAAAACTGGAAAGTTTAACTTTAATCGGAGAAACTTTTCCGAGAGAAACTCTCACAACTTTCGCGATTTTTGACTTTTTTGCAAAAGGTAGCTCAAAAAAAATCCAAATATTGCAATTTACGAAAATTTATCTCGCACATTACTATTTTTTCTTCAATTCATGAAAGTTTATCCTGTATTTTTCATTTTTCTCCTCATTATTCCCAGTTTCTGTAATTTTATTAATTTGGCGCTGAAGAAAGTTTATCTTGCCAAAGCTTTTGGATTTTTACATTCACAAAAGTTTATCAAAAAGATTTCGCAAATTTTTTAGGTCGCAAAAGTTTCTCTTGCAAAAGTTTCTCTGGTTAAAGTACATGGAGAAGAAAAAGAAGTTCTATTAATCAGTTTTGATGCAAAAATTTTCTAAGTTAAACATGTAAAAGTTTGCTTCCGTTTCAAAAAAAGAACTTCCAGTATAAAACAAAAAGGGTTCAAAAAACAAAGATGAAAATTTGAAAGGTTTTGGGGGGTGCCCGTCGGAAGGACTCTCCCTATATCCACCACTTCAAACTATACTAGTTGTATTTTTCTCCAGACCTTCAGACTTACCTTCGAATTTCTATTTCCTCTTGTGCTTTTTTCAGGTCGTTCTCCATGTTTAACACCTTTTCTGCATGCCACGAAATACTATTCTAATGATCTGCTGCTAGCATTGATCAGGTATCACTGAAAAATCAGTGGGACTTTCACTGCAATTTGGTGTTTCTTTTGTTGGTTTGAGTGTTAAAACATTAGCGGTAGACTGAGATGAGGGGATAGAATTTCGATTTTTTGAGGTGGATTATCAGTTGTATGAATGTGAGGGCTGACAACTGGTGTGGCTGGCATAGTGAGATGAGCCAAAGATTCCGAAAAGCTATTGAAAATATTGGAAACTTGCTCATCAAGGGACTGCTCACCATCAAGATTTTTGCTTTGCTTGCTTTTACTCTGCCGAGAAACACTTTTCAACTGCGGTAAGACTGTATCTTCATCATCACTGCAGCTTTCAGCGACTAAAAGATATAATATTCAGTCTACAATCAAAATATATATTTTAATTAAAGTAACAAATCCCTCTGAAGTTAACAGCAAATAAGAACCAAAACTTTTAGTGTCTAAAAGTTCGACTGAAAATCTTTGGCAGAAATAAGTTCAGTGAGATGTTTGACATACCAGTAGAAGACATTTTGGTGGAATTTTGATGGATAATTCTCAGAATGGTGTAAAATTGGTTCATTATGTGAAAATAAAAAACTTGTTTATCTCTCACCTTTTTATGAGAAAAAAATAAAATGCTCATAAAATTCTGATTTGTATTCTATGATTTTTACATGGGTAGTCGATAGCAAAATAATTACTGCCATCAAAGACGCTTTCGCAAGAGAAACTTTTTTGACCTAACTTTTATTGGGAAAAATTTTCAGCAATCAGTGCCGTAGCTACAAAATTTCATCTGGGGGGGCACCAATGTCCCCCACCACGGTTGGGCGACAAAGAAAATTTTGGATTTTGAACGCTCTTAAACGGCTATTTCGAGCTTATTTAGATAGTGAAATATTGTGGGGAACTTTTCAAATAGAAGCATGACTTCATGCAAATAACAATGAATATTCCAAAAATATACAAAAAGTTTAATCATTTTATTGATTGATAAGTTAATGCTGAGTTTATTGATTCAACCAAAACAAGTAGAAATGTTCAGAGGAATGGGCTAGAACGTGGCTATTTCTATGGGCTATTTCTATATTCTGTTATGCTTAGGAAGCTGAAAC
>JANSTP010001907.1:0-15839 GCA_025330745.1 Cladonema radiatum
GGTTTTGATTTTGGACTTGTTACATTATTTTTCGTTTTTTTCTTTTTGCCATCAAGTCTTGATCCAACACCTGGGAAAAGCTAAGGATAAAAAAGAAAGAATAATGTGCACAAGAAAAGAATTAATAATTGATAATTGTGCAGAATTAATGAAGTCTAATTGACTGAAAGATTAAAACTCTATTCAGCCCAGGAGGAGGGGGGGGGAATTTACCCTACCTGCCAACTTTTTTAGATAGTGCCTGTTCTACTATACGTATGATCATGATTTTTGGTGACTTTTAACAACTTTTCATTGGGAATAAAACAGTAAAAGATTTTTTTGAATATTTGATCCCAATGGCCCAAAACAGGAGGGTCAATTCCAGGGGTGAAAAAATTTTCGTTCAAAATCGTAAAAAATCAGTTCTAATTTGGGCAAATCCAATACAGTTAACTGTAATTTAGAGTTGTAATTAGGCTTTTTCAGTTCCTTGAAGAGTTTATAATTGATTTATAGCAAATTAGAAAAAAATGTCCCTTTTGGGGGCTGAATTTCCGCGATTTTGGCCCATTTTAGCTATTTTTCAAGCTCATAAAGGTATAAAACAATAGATGACGATGTCTTCCCAAGTTGGGCATCTCAGGAGCTAGTTTTTTGTTTTTGAAAACTATATATGGTAGGCTATTGTCATGCAAAATGATGGGCTATTATCATGGAAAATTTATCTAATTTGGACTTTTGGTTCCCGAGATATTGGGGTAGGGTAAATTTACCCTGGTTCAGTACACCCAAATATCAGTTATGGCAAGATCAAGCCTGAATTTTGAGCTAATCATGCTGAATTTCAGATCAATAATTTTTTCAACATAAAATGATGATATTTAAAAGAAAAATAAAATTTCATAAGTATCAGGGGGCCTGGAAATTGAGCAGTTACTTTGGCATAGAAAAACAGCTAAAATTATCAATCAGGTAATAATTTAGTGAGGAAGGACGTCATCAAAATGGCTGCACCTACAATTTTTTTTTTTTTTTTTAAAAAAAAAAAAAAAAGCATATGTTGTTCTATTAACATGCAAAATTTCAAGTTCAAATTCCAACAGACGTTTGGTTCTCAAGAAAAGGAGCAGGGTCGAATGACCCCCCGTCCGGACTCCGGGCTGAATAGGGTTAATGAAACTAAATTACTAAACCTACATTTCCTCCTTCATAGTTAAGGGTGAACTGTTACTAACATTCTAATACATGCAATAACAACTTTAATAACCACTTAGAAATAAAAAAACTAAAAATAACAATTCAAAAATAATAATGTAAAAATAATGACTCACTTGTTTACCCCTGTCAAGATACTCCTCTGGAACATCGTCCATAGGAATCTAAAATGAACAAGTTTAAAAGGTCTGACAAAAAATGATGAACACCAGCCTTTCTCTTCCTCTTTTTAACAAAAAGACTGTATATACGACGATTAACATAAAGCTCATAATGCTCATTTTGGAATATTATGTTAGCGCAGATATTAGCCAGATGTTAGTCCCTTAGCTCAGATATATGGAGGGTGAACTTAAAATCAAGAAATTTCAAAATTGGTGATCATTTCAAATTTCGTACTGCTTCGTTTGCTTTCCTAAACGAGTTGTTTTTGCCACTATTGTGTTTTATTAATAACTTTTTGTGATTTTGCGGGAGAAAAATACACTAACTTAAAATAGTTTCCTCATGATTATTTGTAAAGCTGGTCCTTTTTTTTCGCTTTTTTTTTGAAACTGGTACAAATTGAGGGCCCTATTATGAAAGAAATACCTCCTTCAAAAGAACCTCTCCTTAGTATCTTTTTTTAGTTTTTACCGTTATGCCCCCAGAAATGAAAACTTTCAAAAAGTTCCAAATGTACCCATAGACCTGCACTAGTCCAGAATCCAAAGAGCATATTCATCAAATTTTCTACTGCATTACTTTTTATGAAAGCAATACACATACATCTTCCTCTTCAGTCTTCTCTTTCACTTGTCTCTGAGGTTCCACATATCCAACCGGTGTTGCAAAATCCACCTATAAAAACAACGGAAATAATTAAATAAGCGATTTGCCATGTAAGGAAATGTGTAAAACCTTTTCGAAGTTCTGAATTACAAGCTGATAGTCAGGGAGCAGGCGACACAAAAATTGAGAAAACAAAACATCTTCAGACAGTAGGAAAACCTTGCTAATTAGTTAGTTAGCCCATAAAATAGCAACAACATCTTATTGGAGTTTGTATAAATCTCTAAGGATTTCAATATTTGATTAAAAACTAGGTATTTATGTTGGCATTTCTTACAAAGCTTCTCCTTTTCTGTGAGTCATTTTATAATAAACAAGTCATTGCATAGGAATATCGACTCAAAGTTGGTTAGCAAAAAAACTACCCCTAACTTACGCATGCATTTGAAACTCAACTAAATAGCACACTTATTGAGAAATAAAAGAAATCCAATATGATATTACAATAGTAATAGTTCACTTTAGGAAAATGACCCCTCGAGGGTCCCTTAAATATTTTTATTTCCTCCAGCAAAGATTTCCTGACTAATTAAACCATATACAATAGTTCGGAACCAATTTTGATGTGTCCGCAAGTTTTTCATGATTTTTTATCATTAGCTTACTGAATATGATCAAAAAACAATTTCGGTTCTTACTTAATGCCATTACTTTAATAGGCAATCAGACTAAATGTTTTAAAAATGTGCATCATTTATATGTCCTTTTAATGTTCTTACTATGTTCTTTTATGTTCTTACAATCGTCTTCTATTGTAAAACCCTAAAGATACCTTTGGAAAACTTTAAGAAGGTTACATGAGCAATAATCTTCATGTTTTTTAACATTTGGTTTTTCACAATGGTTTTTTTTGTTTCATTCATCCCAGAGTTCAATTCATTCCAGAATTCTGAGCAAAACTGACTACCTTCGAAGGCGTGATGGGCGCCCAAAAAATGTGCCAAAAAAGGAAAAAAGAGTAGAGTTTTTTCTCTTAAAATGCAGTTTTCTAGCAGCGATCTCATCTTTGTAATTTGTTTGCCAGTGAAATCAAAGAAAAGAAATTTTGTAGATTGAGAAACAGATTGCCAGACAATTCTATAGCAAGTGCTTGGTAATTTCTAAACTTGGATACCGGTCCCAATCACTCTGGATTTTACCCTGCATTCATAACTAAGAGAAGATAATCATACTTGCATATCGCATTCGATAATCGAAACAGCATTCTCTGGTTTCAGCTCTAATACTAATAATTCGTAGATCTAAAACAGAAAAATTAAATCTTACACAAGTTTTATCAGTTTCAAGATAGATTGCTAACAATAATTAATTGTTGCCAATGGTTAAATAGGCCAAAAATGTTTGTTAAACTCAATATATAAAATGTATAAAAAATAAAAGCATTAGGACTATTAGGGTGGTGATTATCCAGTGTTGTATAGGGTTTCCTCTAATCTTATTATCATCGTTCGAAATCCAAGTTCAGAACACAAAAGTGTTGAACTTGTCGTTTTCTCAAAACAGCAACAAAAATGCAAACATTTCAGGTTCCCGTTATTAGAACTAGGGTACAAGTGAATGATTACCCATGTGTTTTTACTCAACATATAAAAGTGACAATTATGATTAATGAACAAGAAGCTTCTCACCTTATCATTATACTTGATAGCCAGCACATCACCTACAGTCAAACATGCAAAACTACGTAACGTATAATCCAGACTATATAACTAGTTGTCAAGGAAACATATCCAAAAAAAAATGGTGTTGATATTTTACAGATTGACTTTTTATTTCATTTGACCAGGATTGATCTCTTGGTATTTAATTGCAATAAAACTTTCAAGTCAACACCCATGTAGTCAGTGAATAGTCTTTTAAGTCTAAATTACATTATCAGCTTAGTGAAACGTTAGGGCATTCTTATATTTTATTATATTTATAATATTTATTATCATTTTTATACCAGACTAGGCATCAAACAGTGTTAGAAAAAGCATCTTAAGAGTTGAATTTTTTGGGAAAACGAGTAAGGATGCTACCTGTAAATCTAAAGACAAACAAAAGTTTCCTAGCTAATAAAGAGTGGAATCTCGTATCATACATAAAAGAACTCAATAGTAGAAAAGATACACAGCTTGTGGGCTGGTGATATCTAAGAAATCAACAGTTTGTGGCTGAAATCTTGCGAAAGTAGCCACAGGTAGTGTGGCAATTTCTATCTGAAGCAAATCACCCTCATCTAATACAAGATTCTGCATCATCTAAAATTATAAAAATGAATGCTTTGAGGAAACCTGCTACAGGTATTTCATAAAACGTTATAAAAATTCTAATGTATAGGAGTGCTGATGGAAAAAGAACAATGGGAACAGAACATGATACAGAATTAGCAAAGTTCTGCTACCTAGTGGGTAAAGAGTAAATTTAAGTTATTTAGCCTACCAGGAAAATTGCATTCACCTAAATAACAATGAATATGATCATGCATATTAAAAAAATGTTTTGATAGTTTAAAGAGGACTACAATCATCCCCCTAATAGTCATCTGCCCATTACGAAAAGAGGCTATCTTGTGTTATTTTCACCAATAAAGTGACTCACAGAAAGAGTATAAGACAGGAATCATAAAAGAGATAGTATAACCTTGAAATTACGAAGAAATGTGAAAATATGTCCTGCTTAAAATGGAAATTTGTCACCCCTCACATAAAACACTTCCCAAAGCAATCTACGAGGTTGAATTCTCCCTTAGAGAAGCTGCAATTTCTCAAGCTGGAAATAATTTTCAATATAGGGTACGCCTGAAAAAATGATACCTATCAATTCCTTTTGCATAATTTCATTGCACTTATGTGCCCATACTATAAGTTCTAACTCGAGAGTCAGGGAAAAAAGAAAAACATATCAATAAAATCTGAAGAAATGAGCACATACCCAATGGGGCAAATAAGCTTTTCCTTCATCAGCAACAAACTCCAAAACTCCACAATGTGTTATTCTGTTTTGACGAGTATTTGATAACTTGAACAACATTGGGTAAACAATATTTAGACGGGCTAAAAACGGAATAGCAAAACATGAGGTGGTTCATAAAAAAAACATTTTTGCAACAGCACTAAGCTTTTTCTTCATTTTTTTTTTCTGCTTTTCTTCTACATCATTGACATCCACTACTAAAACTAGTTCATAATCAATATAGTGAGAAGGGACTATAAAATTAGAAAACAAAAAAAATGATGCATTGGGAAGATAATAATTCAAACATGTGACAAAGAAAGTTGACATTATGAGCAGTTAAAAAAGAATAATCAGGTTTTTTAGAAAAATAGAATCTGGCTGAAAAAAAATTTACTTACTCAATAAATCAAGTGCTGATGGAGGCAAAATAACTATAAATAACAATAATATTTCATAAATGTATACTTATTTTCATAGACTTAACAATAGGATTTTCATCCTCACTTCTGATATCCGACACAATGTTACCATAGTGTACACCAGTCTGGGGTCAAAAAATTTTGAAAATTGTTGGATAGGGAGGGGGTTCTCTTAAGACGTTTTTTAGACGGGGGACAGAGTGCTTTGGATGGGTTCATATTTTAGGGGGATGGGATACTTAGTTTAAAGAAAAATCTATAATTTTGGAATGTAATGTATATAAAATATGAGTAAATCAATTATGATTACTTTTATATTAATGAAAAGTAAGCAAAAATATCATTTCAAAGCTACCAACGGTTATTTTTAACAGCAAATTGGAATATAAGTTTTTGAATATAACCTCATTAACCCATCACAACTACAAATTCGGAAACAGACGGGATTTATAGAGAGGGAGGGGGCTCCAAAAAAATTAGCTTCAGAGATGATTTTTCAAGAATGGAGGCAACATTTAGGGGGGTCAAAGAGGTACTGCACACTATGGTTACAGAACTTTTTAAGGCATGTGGAGGTATTATATAGACAGTATATAATTTTATAGATGTTGATTTGTTGATGGCTATAATAGTATTGCTTTCTATAGGCAAAAACCTTAAACTAAGTATAACTTTGCAATACTGTTACTTTCATTCCATAAAACCTCACTCAGTCACTGTAAAGTAAAAACCAATCTTCAGTCTAGATTTGAATATGCAATTCGTAGTATGTAAGGTAATATACGCTTCAGAAAAATATTGTCTCAATCATTTCAAATAAGCATGGGAAGGCATAATTTAATAATGAAATTTCTTTCATATGCTTATCAAGGCCAGACGCAGCACTTTTATTTCTTTCCATACCTAACGTGGCCAATTTTTTTTTGTTTGCGTTTGAAAATAATTTATTATGTGAATAATTATTCATGATGTCATCGCGTTCCTTTCTTAAAGCACTTTGTGAAACACGTGTACGGTAATTACAGTTTTGTTACTTCACACAATTAACAAAACAATAATTATCTATTGTTTTGTGTTTCAACTTTTTTTCTGTCATAATATTTTAAAAATTAATTACAACGCTATAGTAGAATTTGAAACTTGATGACGTCACTAATTCACGTTGTTTTTTCAAAATATTTTTTCGGCAAGGCGATCGACAAGAATTGTTTTTTTACAATGCAAAAGAAAGTTAATTTTTGTTTCTTTTTGGGAAGCGCACATTACCTTTAAGGTTATTAGTGGTGAAAAAAGAAATGCGGGGCCTGTTCCAGAAAATAAGGACAGCGTCTGGTTTCTATGAAAAGGGCGCAAAATATTTAGAAAAGCCTACTAAATTTAAATTTTTACCATCTTCTATACTTCAAAAGGGCAAAAAAGATTGTTTTTAGGGACAGGGAAGCGTCCAATATTCGGACTCAGGAAAGGACCTGAAAAAGGCACTGAACACCATAAATAAATAAAGATATTGTTCAATCTAGTCTTACTTTTTCCACCCTTTTCAACATCCTGCCTTTCATTACCAGCCATCATTGAAACTGAATAACATCTGTACTGTGTTCTGAACGTGTGCGGTATATTGTCAAACAGGTTAAAGTTGAACTAAAAAGAACAATAAACCAGTATATATATAGAAAATGTCAGAAAAGGGCTATTTTGTCTACTTAAATTTGCAGTCGTAAAAAAAAACTTCCTTACTCCTCCTACTATCTTGTAAAGACGAAAATGATCTAGGAAATATTTTTTTTTCTCATGATTTTTTAATGAAATATTTACAGCACTAAGAGTTAAAGAGTCTATCCAATGCCCAGTTCAATCTAATCGAATTCAGTCTTCATCTAATTACTTAAAAAAGATAAGTCGAAATACAAATCACATCCTTACCATGATGGCGGTCGAGTCAACAAGTTATTTTTTAAACAATTTTATAAATCTAAAAAATAACCATTCATATAAAAAAATGAGTTATAGCAACCAAAAAACTTTCTATAACTAAAACATTGCATTAGATGAAAAAAGGTCGCATCCACTATTCCATAAAATGTTTTGCATTTAAGATACAAGAATACATATGCCCATACCGAACATAGTTTCTTTTTGTTGTTATAAGTACATCAATACACTGGAAAAGATTAAAAAAAGCTTTTAGAAATTTGTTCAGTGGAATTTTCTGAAAACCATAAAACTTATATAAACCCCAAACAAATTCCTATTACCATAAGCTATTTCTGTAAATCAAAAATCCATTGTTCCTATTGTAAAATAAATTCTATATACTGTAATAGTAACTTCTCATGACAATAAGCAGCACTAAAACTTTGCATTAGCATTTCCCTCTGTTCAGTATAGCAAGAAAACCTCAACATTGTTTTACATAACCATAAACTTTGCAAACAAAATCAAAACACTATAGCAAGGTTAATACAGTATCCTAGGATAGAGAGTAGCATTACAAAGAAAAATTACAAGATGCATAATATCCTTGCACCCTAGAAATGACGAGCAATCACAATAGTTCAAAGATAGCATTTCAAATAATCCTGTAAATGTATCCAACAACTTTTGTCATATTAAAATGTAATGTCATAGATACATATGGGTACAACAATGTATGCTATTCGTTAAAACAATATATTTCGAAGTCAAGCTTCATCGTCAGGCTTACAACAACTAAAAATACAGTAGAAAACTGCTCTTATAATAAATAAAATCCGTTAAAAAATTCAACCACTTCATATTTTAATCGCCAACGTGCAACTCTTATATTCATCTTTGGTGTTAATAGCTGGTTTAATGGCTCTTATGTACAATGCTTCTAACGTCATCAAATTGAAGTTCTATTTTGTTGATGTTTTGATTACTTTGATGTCATCGATAGTAGGGGGTGCATGACTTGCTTTAAAATGATTTGAAACAGGCGTGCCTGCTCTCTTATGCTCTTTGAAGCGGATTAATAGATGTCAGGTAGTTTGCCCAATATAACATGACTGACATTGCGAACAAGTAATTTGATATATAAAGATGGTAGCACTGTTTTGACTTTCTTTAATGTCATAATGACTTTACATGGTGTATAATGCGATGTATGGAGGGTTGAAAACCAATTGTGACTTTTCCCCTAAACTGTAAAAATATGGCTTTACATTCCTGTTCTACTTCTCTTTCGTTCTCGTCATCTTTTGAACCCTTTGGTTGCATGATGTTATTATATACAAATGTTTATAATTTATTCGAATATGTTTATACGAATTAAAACATTCTTATATACGAATGTTCCTGTTTACGAAGCAATTAACTATTGTGCAGAATTATTGTTCTCTGGAAACAATAAAAAACCACTTGTATCAAAAGAAATGTTTATTCAACTAGCAACTATATGTAGCTGTAAGGTGTTAATGCTTACCCATGATGGCTATTATCGCCAAAAAGATGGTCTTGCTATGGGTAGTCCACCTGCCCCTTGTCTTGCGAATGGGTGGCTCAGCCAATTTGATGACAAAATTAGAGATGATGCAAAACTGTATTCGCGTTACATGGATGACATTCTTCGTGACATCAGTAGAAATGAAATTCATAATAAACTAGCAGAAATTAACAACCTTCACCCCAACTTGAAATTCACCTTCCAAAGAGAAAATGAAAATAGTATTGCCTTTTTGGATATGAAAATTCTACATGAAGATATAAAACTGTCATCCACATGGTATATACTAAATCTACAGATACTGGACTAACAATGAACTTTCATGCACTTGCTCCAATGAAGTATAAATGATCTGTAGTATCAGGACTAGTGCATAGAATTTTCTACGCATGCACTACTTGGAAAAATTTCCATAAGAGTCTAATAAAAGCAAAAACTGTGCTTGAAAGCAATCAATACCCGCCATCTTTTTACAATCGAGTTATTGAACAAACACTTAATAACATCATGCAACCAAAGGGTCCAAAAGATGACGAGAACGAAAGAGAAGTAGAACAGGAATGTAAAGCCATATTTTTACAGTTTAGGGGAAAAGTCACAATTGATTTTCAACGCTCTCTACAGCGCATTAATGCACCATGTAAAGTCATTATGACATTAAAGAAAGTCAAAACAGTGCTACCATCTTTAAAAGCACCTGTAGAAAAAGCTCTAAAAAGTGGTTTAGTATATCAAATTACTTGTTCGCTATGTCAGTCGTGTTATGTTGGGCAAACTACCTGACATCTATTAATCCGCTTCAAAGAGCATAAAAGAGCAGGCACGCCTGTTTCAAATCATTTTAAAGAATGTCATGCACCCCTTACTATCGATGACATCAAAGTAATCAAAACATCAACAAAATCGAACTTCAATTTGATGATGCTAGAAGCATTGTACATAAGAGCCATTAAACCAGCTATTAACACCAAAGATGAATATAAGAGTCGCACGTTGGCGATTAAAATATGAAGTGGTTGAATTTTTTAACGGATTTTATTTATTATAAGAGCAGCTTTCTACTGTATTTTTAGTTGTTGTAAGCCTGACGATGAAGCTTGACTTCGAAATATATTGTTTTAACGAATAGCATACATTGTTGTACCTATATGTATCTATGATTTTACAATTGCACAATGTTTATACCATATATAAAATGTAATCCATCAAATTACAATAAATTATTATGATCAAAATTTGGATAAAAAATAATTGTCTACAGAAAAATAAATCTCAATAATTGACTGACAATTAATCTGATATACTGTACATTAACTTGCTAAATTTTTTCGCCACATCCAATAACAAACATCCACTACATCAGTCCTTCTGTTATAATTTCATTTCAATACTTTGTAAGATGGGTTTGGATGTTGGCTAATATATTTTGCAACATAAGAGCATTGTGGTTTGATAGTCAATGAATTTTCTACCGCATAATCCAAAGCTTTCTGAAAGAGAGAGAAAAGACGTTTCTATATAAAGTAGCTCATAATTTCACATTTGAAATATCTTCTGGCAAGAACATTTTGTGGCATAAAAATATCACGGTTTTGCAGTCAGGATACAAAAACTGCAAAATTATAAGCTGTTTAAAATGCCCTTTTAAGGTGAACTGTGAAATTAAAATGCTGTGGAAAATATTAATTTAGGACAACTCTGAAAGTAAAGTGCATAAAAAATCTTCCAGTGGCAGGGCCTATTCTAGACATTTTGGGCAGGGTGCATTTTTCTCTAAAAAGGGCACAATTTTTGAGAATAAGGGCAACATTTTGTTCATATTTGCCCGGAAACTCATGTTTTTAGTTCACTATAAAGAAAAGGCAGCGTGCGATTATTGCATGCAATTTTAGTCTAGAATAGGCTCTGAGTGGAAAAATAAATTAAAACGAAAGTTCTTCTGTTTTGCACCATAAAAAGTGCTTTCTTTTACAGATGTATTTGCAAATATTAGCCAAGAATGCTTATTATAAAGAAAACATAATTATTTATTCAATATTTAGCTCTAAACAATGCCTCAATTCTTCATCTAAACCCTCATATCATTCAAATATTCAAAATAAGCCTTTTTTTCTCTCACGGAAGTGAGAGTCTTGCAGCCGCTGTCAATAAAAAATTCTTCCTTTTTTTCTTTTTTTCTTGTACCAATCTTAAAGTTTGGATTCCGATAAAACTCATCTCAGTCTTTTTCGCAACGTAGCTGCCACAAGCCCTTATTTTGGAAAATCAAGAATCCAATAGTTTTGAAAATGAAAGTTGAGGTTTTTCGCTTCGTGTTGGAAGTGGTGAAGTGGAAAGAACTCTTAGCAGATTTCTGAGATGAATTTCATAGAGTTTTTGATTGTTTTTTACTTTACTCGGCATTAATTGATTTACTTTACTCGGCATTGTTGATTGCAAAGAAATCAACAAACATATTTAAAGATTTTTCAATTTATTTTTCAACTGTTTTGCCAAGTAAAAGAAGTTTTGCAGCAGAGTTTTGCAAAAATGTGAAAAGATCAGGGGTCAAAATAATGGTCAGCTATCGACGAAATCTATTTCATTTATTCAACTAAATCAACTCATCAACTCATTTAAATCAACCCATTATATTTCACTTTTCAAATGGAGATCAAGGGAATTTCCCGTAAAGAAGGCTTTATCTTGATTTGAAAAGAAAAACAAGTAATTTTTAAATGCAGTGTTTTATATGAAGAAATAGACTATAAATAGTCGTTCCATAAATTCATATGTCGTACGTCAGTACAAGACTGAACAAGAACGTCTAATGAAGTCTAATGAACAAGTCTAATGAAGAATGAACATTTAATAACGATAATGTTATCATGACTTTCGTAATATTCGTAATATTTTCGTGACGATTCGTAGATGTTTCAGATTGAGTTAATCTCGCATTGAACATCAACTGTGGTGCAAAGTTAGAGGGTACTTTTTCGCAAGACTTAGATCTTAACTTTAAATGAATAAAATACTTATGAGGTAGATGTCAAGCATCATTAGCATTTCCTGTTTTCTTGTGCACAGTTTGAGGGCCCTAATCTGTATTTCATGGAAAAAGCCGACCGGAAAAAAAATCCTTTTTTCGACCCCTGAAAGGCAAGTTGGGATGTTGAAAGAATTTAGCCTCTTAGGTAGCTAGAAAGCTTGAGCATTAGATTATTTTCATTCTTTTAGTTTGTTTTCTAACCAAATAAAGCTATAAAAAATTCCTAGCTATGTAGAAAGTCATTGTCTAGCTATGAAAAAGCAAGTAGAGGTAGAGGTAGCTAGCTACCATGAAATCTTCTCATTTTCACCAAGATTTACAAGAAAAAAGCCCTAAACTCATTTCAGATGTTATTTATTAGATTATTTTGATGATAACTTGAAAAAGTGAATAAGAATATGCCTGAAAATATCCTGTCACTCTAATTAATTTTTGAATGAAGTCACATGAATCAGAACTTAAAAATGACGTAAAATTCAATAATGATACATTCGTTCCATGTTGTAGGATAATTAATGTGTAGCAACTTAATTTGGTAAATTTTTTATCAATCGCACAATCTTTTAGCAGCATTTTATTTCTATATATATACAACATTTGATAATTTTATGAAATTTAATAATCTAATGATTAAGATTTACTGCATGTATTTAACTTTTATTTGCAAAATCTGTGGCTCTAATTTTTCAACTAAAGACTTATTGAAAAAAGGGGGAAGGTCTTTATAAGCAACATAGCCCCGAATAATGGTATGTTTGCAAAATGTTTGGATAAAAAAGTATTAAGTCATTTAGTTTGGTAACTATTTTTCAATCGCATATGTTTCGCAAACCATATATTCAATTGCATTGCATAATATTGCTTCACATTTTGATGAAACTTATACTTTTCTTAATCATCAAATTAACTTTCACAATTGTCGTGCATTATGGCTTAAACATATAATATAATTAGGTAGCCTGAATGCTTCAAATCTTTGAAGCTTGGAAATTACCTAATTTTTCAAGATTGCTTTATTTCAAGATGTTACCTCTTTAAAATGTAACTTTAAAAGAGGTAAAATGTAACTTTTAATGATGTTTGTTGCTGATATTTAACATCAGAGAGTTCTAATGGTACACCAAAATTATAGACTCTCCAAATTCTCTAGTAGACTCTAGTAGTTTTTCAGCTTTACTTTATTTTCAAGATGGGCTCAATATGGCATGAAGAAATTTTCTTTAGATTTTAAAGCTTTCAGGAAATCTTTCATGAGAATTGACCTGCAAAGCAGCTCTAGTTTATTTTTTCACTGAACCATGAAATCAAGAGGCCACAAACTTATTGCTTTTAATGGGATTTCAGTAGATGACATCACAAATTCTTCAACTATTTAGGGAAATTCCCTCAGTGACAAATCTTTAAAAACTCAAATATTTCCAGAACAAAAAGTTGGATTGAGATGAAATAAAAACAGGTGTTTATAATTTCTTCTCCTCTTTCATATAAACCTAACTTACATTTTCACACCGGAATCCCTTTAATAGAAATGAATGCAATTTTATCTGAAAACAATACGAAATACTGTACAAGTACAATTCATGCCGCAGAATTTTCTCTCAATAACGTAAATGCAAATTAAAGACAAAAAAAGTATGCAGAAAAGGCATCCATCCTTATTTTCTCATCTACCTCAGGAAAAAGGTTAATACAATTTACAAATAAATGTGAGAGTCACCTGAACAACATGTTTTGCGATTCCTTGTCCCCTGTATGCTGTTGGAACACCAGTATGATACATATTCATAACATTTCCATTCTCAATCTCATACTCTAGGACTGCTTCTCCTGCAAAAAACAAAGAGCAAACCTGCTATGTCTACCTAAATACTACCAGCAAATATCTCTTTGGTGCTAAGTTAACCAGAGGATATATTTTGTTCTCATATGATCAAAAGAAAATAGAGTAATATTAGTGCTTTATCAGTGTTCTAGCTATGCATTTTCAGAGTATGTAGCCGCTACACTGGAAAATAATAGTGCTACATAAATGTCCTCTATAGCTACACAGTAATTTTTTATGCATGGCTTTTTTATAAAGCTGAATATTTGGTAGTTATGCATTTGTTTCATGAGGAGCAACATCTGCAAACACTATATTGTGTTTTCAAACTAACTTTCAAATTAGAAAGTAAATTTGCTTTTTACATGTTCTTTTGATGCGAATAGCCATTTTAGAGCATTTAAGACAAAAAATTTCCTTCACTACCCAACCATGGTGGCCAGCATTTTATTCATGAAAATCTAAAAATGTGTTTAAGAATATCGCTACTGGAGAAAAATATCCTAGCTAGAAAAATGTGCTTCATCCTTGTGAATTATTATAATAATATCATCAAGTTAATAACAATGATTACCTTTCTCTAAGTCTATCACAAACTTTTTCTGTTTTTCATTATGTAGAACATTGTAAGTGTTTTGAGAAGTTGCCATGATTCGTCGAGATAATGCTACATGAAATGTCTTCCGCAAACACAACATCTATTCAATATAACTTAAGTATCATTTCTAAGCTTGAATAAAAAATGAAGAGACACTACAGAGATACCACTTTACTCACACAAACAAATAATTTTACCCATAATCAAGCCATTAAATTCTTTCAAAAAAACCTGCATCTATTGTAAACAAATTAAAAAGGTAGAAAATACAAATAAGAAAGCAACGAGATGCAATGAAGAGGAAAACGAGAAATATTTCATTGCTTTAAGAGTTGAAACTGGGAATATTTATTTCCTTAAAAACTTTACAAAAGATAAACCTTTCAACAAACATTGACATGTCTTGTATGAAAAGTTGAAACAAGTCGAAAACTTTTGTCTGTCATGCATCACTCAAAAGGCAATGTGTCATTGCAGTTTTTGTCTTTGTTCTAGTATATCTTATAATCTTTATGATGTTTTTGCATATGTTTTCACTATTGTGAATAAAATAAATTTGCATAAAACAAAGAAAGGTTCATATGTTCTCCAGTTAAATAAAGGGCAAGTTAAAGTTTTCAATTTTCCAATCAAATCTAATATCTTAATTATCTTTATTGCGCAAAAGCGCAAATAAAAACTACAATGAACTAATGTGATCATCTTCAGACCTCAAACAGCCTTCAAATTTCAGATAACTTTGCCTTGGCAAAAAGCAACCTAAAATTGCCGAGGTAACAGAAAAAATGCAGTGTATATAGAAGTCTGCCTCAGTAATTACGTCAGCATTTGCCAACTGCCGAGGCAAATTTCAAAAAGGCTGTCAAAGACCCACTTTTTGAAAATGGTGATACAAGAGGTTAATAGAGAATTAACATTGGACTTCCAACAAACTTGAATGTTATGTAGATTCACGTAATGCTTTTTTCACTTTCCATAAAAACTGGGAACATTTGCCCTAAAAGCTTAGCCAAATATAACGTTATAGATACAATTACATTGGTTAGTGCAGTATGCACGAAAGAACGGGAAAGAAAAATTTAACACAGAATTTATGAATATCATTTACAGTAAATAAATCAATAAATGACATAAAACTGTAAACAGCTCATAAATACGTTAGCCCTAAAACAATTTACACTATGACATGTATATATTTTTATAAAGGAAAAAATATTTTGCTCTCATCTATTCATTCATATAAAGTTCTCTGCAACTAATTCTGCAACGTCTGCGTTTTGCTCTCAGTTTCCGTACAACCGTATATAGCACACATATGACCAACATATCAAACAAAGATAAAACTTAAAAAAAAAAGGAAACATTGCTGGCAAAAAACAGAAATTATTGCCATTTGCTTTCATGTATTAATTGAACAAACTAAAACGGACCTATAAAATAGTTTCCGCATTCACCCCCCGAACTAAGGAAGTCAGCATGAACTTTATATAAAAAATAGTCTGTATAATGTAAAATAAAATTATCATCACATCCTTATGCTG
>JANSTP010002018.1:0-10264 GCA_025330745.1 Cladonema radiatum
TGATTTTCCCCATAGGAGCTTAAAATATTCTTCAAGTATCTTAAAAGTTTGAATAAAGCTACTTAGACAATTCAATTCACTTCACATGAGTATGAAATATTCTTTTAGGGTTTTGAAAGCTTGAACAAAGCCATTGGAAGAGGGACTTTTCTTAACAGAATTCAAGAAATTCTAAATAACTCGAATTTATCAATTAGAAAAGGAACCACTCTATAGCTTACAGACTGCAGGAAGACCAAGTTTGGAAAGATTCTTCAGTTCAGTTGCAGTAAATTATCTATTACTCATTTCCTTTTTTATGTAAACAATAAAGAATCAAACTTTTTTTGAGCTATGACAAACAACAAGGCAAAAGCCCTGCCACATGAAAATCTGAACCCCGTATTGTTCTGAGCTCAACTAAAGCTACAACTTTTGCTGCCAGTGGTTAGGGTTCATTGAAGTGTTGCTTTTGTGGATACAATTGACAGTTTTTCTATTTCCAAATTTAAAAAATAATATGCACATTCAGGTAAAATTTTATTTAAATTTTGCAAGATATACTGCATAATTGCATTTTGAGAATATTTAAGGATGAATTACCAGTCATGTCATTATTTTTACAATAACTTTATTTAATATAATTTTTTAAATAAATTAATCTTTTAAATCATGCCTGGACACTAAATGGGTATTACCCTCTTTTACATCTTTCATTGTTTCTCATCAATTTGTTGCATTTCAAAATAAAATTGAAAAAAGGATAATTTTTTCAAAAAAATTCAACATTTGCCATAGCAAGTGGAATACATGTATTCTTGAATGAATCTTTTTTAAATTTTATCAAATTGTAAGGAAAGAGTGGCTCCAATTTTATATAGACAACTTTTTTTATTTCTTGTTTATATATTAGCTTGGTTGAAGACTTTAACCAAAGTTTATCTTGGCTTTTATTATGTTTATTTCTCGTCAGTTTGCTCTAAATACACTTGGGTATCCAGATGAGTTTAGCTACCAGAAAACAGATATGTAAACATCATGTTAAGAATCAAAACAGCCAGGTTATAACAACTTTTCAATGCTGCTATTCATCAGGTTTTCTCGAAAATTAATCTTAATCAACACTCCATTAATACTTTTCTTCTCATTGGAGATAGTTGAAACTTTCTTTGAGACTATTTTGATAAATATTTCAGCAGTAGATTAGGATATAATATTTGAGACTATCCTAGCATACACATTCACTTTGTACCATGCATCATTTGCAATGTTCAATATTTAAAACTAGTATCGCCATCAAAATATAGATCTTTATCTCAAACCCTTCCCTAAATAAATATTTACAACTTTTCATATAAACATCCCCTGCTAAAATAATGCAATTAAAATAAGAATACACTAATATAAAACAATAATAGAAATAAGATGACAATTAGCACCAATGGTTAGTGAAAAGGCTGAAAACTTGGGTAATTTATTTGTGCTCTTCAATGGACACAAACAATGGCAACAAAGCACCAAGGTAAGAGAAAAAAAAAAGAAAATTGTTATACTCACCATTTAATAAGTCGTTCAAATTACCATTTTGACTAACTGCCATTTTTCATTCAACAAATACACATTCGCCCACACTGATACTTTATAAACTTTTTTAAATTACTAAAATATTAGAATTAAACAGAAATATGGTATCTGAGGAATAAAAAATAATTTAGAAGCAACAAGAATCTCTACTACCGATAACAACTAATTCTTTAAACAATAATTATTCAGCAATGGAAGCCAATGAAACTCCACATACACAGCTACGAATACACCCTTTTCCGTATTATATAAAAAAACACCACTCAGATGGAGCGTAACTAAAGTCCATTTCAATATTTCCTCCTCAAAATAATCTTATATCAAAATACACATATGTTCGGGCTCTGGCTTGTTAGGAAAGGCCGGAAATCTTGTATATTATTTACAGTTTCATCATTTTCTCTATCGTTTTGAGTCAACGAACACCAACACCCTTAAAAACATGCATTCAAGTTTTTTGTTTCATAGGGGAAGTTGTTAAACAATACTTCATTTAACTTTAGAGTAAAACTATGGGCTATACATCATGAAACCAAGTAATTTCTTCCCACCCCCAGAAGTCTATTGTTAAACAGTCAGAAAAAGGCAGTCACTTATGGATTATGCATATCGAAGATTTCTCCGAAAACACTGGAGCGGCTCCCCCAAGTTCACATAACAAAATTTTTGGTTTCAGTTATCAGTTATTTCAGTTATAGTGACCCAGAACAACTATGAGTAGACAAAATGCATGTTATCAAGTTTAAGGTTCCTCTTATGTGAGAGGAAGAGTGGCATTGGTGAGTTGAATAGAGGAGAATATAAATGACACTCACCACATTATCTCTTACTCCAAACATCAACAATATAACAAAATTTGAAACTAAATGCTACAGCTCAGATTCACATACAATACAAAAATTAAGAGTCATAATATTATAATATATCTATATATATGTAGTAATAAAAAAGTCCGAATTCGACATGGAAAGCAAAAATAATATATGATAAATTAAAAAATGCACAAACAAAAATAGTACATGCTACCTGGTTTCAAACTTAAAAATGCCAAAGCAAGTACAAAAAACTCAATCAGAAGCAACAGAAAAACAAGACAACTGTGCTAGAACATAAAAGCAAGCTTTTTGATTGAAACATTCAAGTATCATGAATCCACTTCCACATGTTGCTCTGTCTCATCACATCCAGCTAAATCAAGACACAAATGGTTTGAAAGTTTACCTTTAAATGATTTCACCACTTGCGTTCTTACTTTGTTCATTGTTCATTCAAAATTATGAAACATATTAAAACAAAACTCCAGAAAGAAATAAGTAAAACAAAGAAATCCATATGAAAATTAGACCTGACCAATACAAATATACCAACTAATTGCTGATAAAATAAACAGTAAATAAAAAGTTACTTAGAAAAATTATTTACAATAAATTAATATATATATAATATCTATATATAATATGACAGTTTCATAATCATTTTTAGTAAAAATTGTTTATACAGGACGAAATTCTTTCTTTCTTTCTTAAAAGCAATTTTCAACGAAAGTAACATAGCCATAGAATTTCAAAAATAAATAAAAGAGCTTAAAGCCCTTTGTAATATATCATAGCTTCATTGTTACTTTGGAGGCACTTGACCAAAATTAGTAGGCGGAGGAAAGTTTTGTCTTTGCTGACAAGAACGACATGTTGTTAGCATTTCTCGTGTGCAATTGTAACGATGCGTCACCCAGTGAACTCTCTGACAATCTGTTGAGCAGTAGTTTGTATTCCAGCAACAGTGATAGAAGGCCTGGTTTTTCAAAAAGAAATAATGAAGATATGAAGGTTTATTATTTGAAATATCTACTTTAATTCAAATGTTATAAATAGAGACATGGATTGAAAAGAGTTTCGAGCAAGCAAAATCTTGTTCAAAATTGAAAAGGATAAAATATCAACACTTATTACTAAAACATTTGATAAAATAAGAAAATGTTAATGAATGGCTTACAAACACAGATTTGTAATATTTGAGAGAAGATGAGGCCACAGACAAGACATGGTAGGGACTCATTCTGATTGGAGTATACAGCCTTTGAAATTTGACTCGGCACTCGGCAAATGCTGACGTAATTGCCAAAGCAGACTTCAATAAACACTGCATTTTCTCTGTTGTCTTGGCAATTTTAGGCTGCATTTTGCCAAGGCAAACTTACCTGAATTTCGAAGGCTGAGTATATTGGGAAAAAAGTGCAAAGCAAATAGTGTATTTAGTTCACCAATGTTCACCTGATTGGCAAAATAGCTAAAATGTACACCATTCACATGACTGACAAAACTAACCAATTCAATTTGTACTTGAATAATTGTAATCATATATCCATTTCCTTGTATTAAGCAAAGTTTTACTGGGACATTAATAAAAATACTTTAAGTTTCGCGAGGAGATTTTTGACAATGCATGGCCAAACTTGACTAAAATGCAATTTCTAGTAAAAAAAACTTGCTTTAATTTAATTATTGCAGTAAAGGAAATTTAATAGAAAACCTCATGATAATTTCAACTACAAATGTTCTGGCCCTTATTTCTTCACCACAAAATTGTTTATTTCTCTGCTTTTTTTTAGCATTTTTATGGAAAATTTGCTTCAGGCCTGGTCATGAGAGGTGTGCGATCACACGCGCACGCGCTCACACACACCTCAATTCATTTAGGAGTGTGGTTACCACTCTACTAAAATATTGAATAACTCGCCATAATAATGGACAATTTGGCAAAAATATTTATAAATACACGCCTAAACTTAAAAGAGGAGAGTGATCGCCACTCGCTTACTGATTTTCTTATGACCAGGCCTGTGCTTCTTCGAAAATTTACGGCTAATAAATCAATGGTCTTATGGAATCATTGGGCCAGAATCAATTATTTTGATATTAAACTTGTCTTTTTCAGAGCATTACCACTTATCAGTTCTGGGCACATTCTCATTTCTTCCCTATTTTTAAAAAACCCTTAACCCTTTGGGCTCCAGCCATTTTTCCACTTTACAGTAGCCAAAAACCAGCCGTTTTTTGAAAAAAGTCATTTTTGGGAATTTTCTTTTGTCATTAGAAAAAAAAGCTTGAGAGACATTAAATTAGGTAGAGAGTCAAAAATTATATTAAAACATCCCTTTAAAGTTTTTATAAGCACATTTATGAGCTTCATTACCCTCACGGATCTGCCAGTGAATTTGTAGTTTTGATAGTTGCGATTTGACGTTTGGAAAGAGGCTTAAATCAAATCAAATCAAATTAATATTTTGCTTCTACCAACTTGTCCAAATGTCTTTTTCTGTTAAACAACATTTATAGACCTAAATAAAACAGTTTTTAAAACTACTGTATATACTGCATTGTTTCTAACTTACAATCTGAACTAACTAAAGCTAGATATATAAAAAAATTGGCGGCCATTTTGTTTTTATGAGCTACTCAAACTCTTTTAATATTAACAAAGTTTTTTGAGAAAAAAAATATCTTTGAGAGACTTTTCAACAGGTCTTTTTAAACTAACTACTTAGTATTACACTCATTTAAGAGCCCTATATGAGTTTTATTTTGGTTTGAAATGCTTTGGAGACTAGAAATTGAGATATTAGTATCTATGTCTAACTCCGTGAAAAAGCAATCAAAACTAGCAAATTCTGGCTTCTTTTTACAGATAAATTACATAAAACACTCAATTTATACCGTTTGTCTTTCTTGATATCATTTTTAGTTTGCTATAATCTTTTTGCAAGCCAAAATCTCTGATAAAAGATACTTTGTCTTGAGTCATTTGCCACGAGGTTCGCGCTCTCGTCTGGCAATTTTTCTAGAATCGTTTTTGAAATGCTGAGTCAGCAGTTTTTAATTAAAACGGTGTTTTACAGACTGGTGACCTTTCCCGCGACCCGTAAACGCGTTTTTTTTTTTTGTCAAAATTGACTTTATTTAAGTAGCTACAGAGCCTAGAAAACAATACCCCATGATCTCGGACTGATCCGGGAATGGCATATGAAATTGCTTTCGAATTCCCAGACCAGTTTGGGATCGGAGCCCAAAGGGTTAATATTACACCCCAACAATAAATAAGTATTGAAGAATAAGATGCTTAAAAACTTTCCATCAAACATTTAATAAGAGGCACTGAAAACTGCTTAATAGAAAGATGATTTCTCCCTTAGAAATCAATAAGTCATTGGTAAAAAGAAAAGACATAGGTACCTCTTTTGTGCAGTTTGAACACCACGACTTCTTTTTTGTAGCAGTGACAACCCTCTCTGTCTCCACATGAATTCTTTGTATAGTTCTCTTTATCATTTCATCAGATTCGTGCTTGAGTTTGCGATTGCTTTCATCAAGCGTTCTACTATGTTTTAAATCTAATTCATTTTTATAGTGCTCAAAGTTTCTTTGCATTTCTTCTTTTTCGCGAGACATGAGTGATTTTA
Organism: Cladonema radiatum; assembly: GCA_025330745.1. NCBI lineage: Eukaryota > Metazoa > Cnidaria > Hydrozoa > Anthoathecata > Cladonematidae > Cladonema > Cladonema radiatum. Next base: position 6,020 of record JANSTP010002018.1, read on the forward strand.
CCTTGATTTCAACTTGAGAGCGCTCTGATATATAAACAAAACATATAATAATAACTAAATGGTACTAGCCCTCACAAATACTAACCCCAAAGAAACAATGATGATAATAAACCATCAGATTTTGAAGCAAAGTTACTCTTTAAGTTATTTGAAGCTAATACAAGATTAAAACATATCGGTATTTTAGGTCATGCAGTGCCCTTTTTTAACTTAAACAATCGAGTTAGCTCTTGTTGCTATAAGTGTCGAAGGCTAAAAACATTGAACCTAGCGAAACAGATGTGGACCAAGAATGGTATCGTTTTCCATTAGGAGAGATTACGTAAGCCCCACCTTCATATTGATGACAAGTCAATCATATTGATCATGTTTATCTCAATTTTGATACAGTAATTCAAGTGTAATTCAAGTTGTACTTTTATTTATTTGTATATACTTCTAAGAGTCCGGTCTTAGTGTAGAACTGAACTTTTAAAATTCCTTGATATTATGGTTGGGGGTGTGGGAGCTTTTTAAGGGACTATTTAATTTTATTTTGTAAAATTGTGTCTACAGCCCTAGTAGTACATTCACAAGTCATACATTCGGTTTTAAAGTTTGATTCTTTAATCAAACCCATCATGATAATAATTCACTTCAAAATTTCGAAAATATTAAAATTTGAATTTGTTATTGCTCTCTAGAATAAAAAATCTGATCTTTCAATGTACATCATGTTAGATTCTAGGCAATGTAGAACATCAAATTTGAAAGGGGCTCTTTCATGGGCTCTTAGAATATTTCAAATCACATTAGTATTATTATTCTGTTAGGGCCAATTGATTGATTATTCTGTATTTGTGCACTGTGAGCTGGTTAGATCAACTGCCAAAAATCTCTGCTATTGTGTCTACTATTTTTATGGTATTTTTCATGTTTCTCAATCTTTTCTTACTTCTGTTGACAGACAGTGAAGAAGTGCTGCCAGCAGACAAAAAAATAAATTTATAAAAAGCTAAAAAATAAATGAAAAAAAGCCAAACACTATCCCCCCAACAAAATAACATAAAAATACTAATAACAAAAATACCTAAATATGCAGAGAAAAATGCATGACATTCTATGTACTGCCCAGTGGAAGTTAGGATGCAAAAAGGGTTAAACTAGAAGGAATAAAGAATGAAAAAAATGAGACTAACCATTTTCAACAGCTTCTTTGAGCTTTACCTCTTGGTTGGTTCTCTCTTCTGCCAACGCTTCTTTTAATCTGACTTCGAATTCCATTTCATTGCGTTTTCGTTCCTGTTCAACTGCATGGTCTAAATCATCCTGCTTTTTCATCAGTAGCTCATTTTTATATTTCTCGAATGGCAAGTCATTTCCTTTGTCTACTTGCTCTTGCAATCTTTTATTTTTCTGTTTTTCTGCTGCTAAATCTATTCGAGCAGATTCTAAATCTGCCTGGGCTAATTCACATTCTTCTTTTGTTTGTTCCAAGGACCTTTCAAGCTTTTGAACACGCTCTTGAAGCTTTGAGAGGAGCTTGTAATCATCAGTCATTTTTATTTGCTGAGCGTAGTCTGCACCGTCTGGACTAAGCTCACTTGAATTTTTGCTCATATCAACTTTAGAATCTGAAAGTTCAGGCACATTAGATTTTCCACCTTTCTTTGGTGCTGATTCTTTATCATCAGGAGAACAAAGACCTTGGCTTATTTCTTTCAATTTTGTTTCTTGCAACTCTCGGAATCGCTTTTCTGCTTTCATTTTTCTTGGTTTTTTATGTTCTTTTCCTATATCTTTCGAGTTTTTTCGAGGTCTACCAGGGCCTTGTTTTTTACCAGCATTATTATTATTAGTCGATTTTATAGTTTTTTTCAATTTTTGCTTCTTTTTTTTGTGTTTTTTGAATTGTGGTGACATATAATAATCTTCGTCATCGTCTACATCATTATGATCGGAAATTTCCTCCTCTTGGTATTCTTCCTCCAGCTCAAACTCGTTGTTTGTATCATCGCTCTGTTGACTCTCTGTCTGTTAAAATTCAAGAATTCTATTCATATCTATTGTATGTAACACTAGCAATGAATCACAAAAACTACTGTAGAAGATCTATTGCTAAATAACCAAGATTCAAAATGAGCTTTCTTAAAAAGGGTGAAAACAAAAGAAATATAAATAATAGGAAAATTATAACTTACTTCTGAACTTTTATCAGATCTTAGGTATCGCAAATATATTTTTAACTCATCTTCAGCTTGGATAAAAGCTTTGCTCCTTTTCTTAAGGACTGGTTTATTGTCTAGGTCCCATATATTTCGAACAGGAATCCACGCTCTAATACAAAATCACAAATATATAATTTGAAAATTGCAAGCTTCATTAAACAAGTTTTCATTCCTTTTTAAAAGCTCTCTGCAATTATGGAAGAAAATTATCGAATTACTAGTAGTATCATATCATACTACAGTACTACTATAGTAGCAGCAAACTCAACTTCAACATACAATACTAAAACATAGAAAGATAGGTGAAAACTTAGTATTATGTTTGTATCATACCAGTTAATGAACATGGCTCAAATATTGTGTCAAAAACATTTTTTCATATTCCTCAAACTTTAAGCAAGAATGAATACACTATGAAAGACTCCTGAATATAGCAATTGGGTAATACTTTGAGTTTTAGAAATAAGCTCATGTTAGGTAGCTATGATATAACATTCTTATGAATTTTAGCCTTAATGATGTTAACATCCTTTCATCACACCAATCATCATTTACTTTAACTACTTCAAAATAAATTATTGAACTAGTTTGTTATGAAATCATCACAAACAGATTCTTGGTGACTACATCATAAAGATTAGCCACCTAGCAAAAGGGATTTGTATGAAACTATTTACTCGAGAAAAAGGCCTCAAGCATATTCTTAGCTGTTAGATTAATTCAACAATAGCTCAATTTAACATCGATGCTGGGGTCACATGGGTAATTAAGGTATGCTTAAAGGGATTTCGAAGTGTAAATACAAGTTGAGTTCATATGAAAGCGGATAAAAAATGAAAAACACTTTTTATTTTATTGTATTGATGTTTAAAGATTTGTGGTTTAGGGAATTTCCCTTATATATCTATAAGTTTGTGATGTCTAAAACTTGAATATTTCAGGTTATAGTTCAATTTCACAAATGTAAATCTACACATAAGCAGCATTTACAGATGAAAATTCAAATGTAACAAAATATTTAAAAAATGTTTCTTACTGCACTAGTTTCAGGTCCCCTTTTCTTTTGGGGTCAGGCTCAATATCTACTCAGTAAAATTGTTTCTGAACAAACGAACTCTTTTTATTTATTTATTTTATTTCTGAGTTAACAGAAAATAATTTTCATTAATATTTTTAAAGGCTCAAAATTGAAGACACTGTGATTTTTGAAAGGGGTTTGGGACTAGTGACCCAAAGTCCATTTACACAGTTTTTGATCAAATACCTTTATTATAAACTGTGATATTTAGCATTCAAGATTGGGGCAGTTTTTCTAAACACTAGGTGACATCACAAATTCTTTAACATTTTAGGGAAATTCTCTAAGTGACAAATATTAAGCTCAAATATCTTCTCAAAAATATTTTCTCAAAACCCCAAAATCTGTATCTATTTATGTGACAGCCATAAAGTCATTCAACGCGATTTCCATAGAAGAACATGAATAAGAAATCATGAACATGTACTCTCATAAATCTGAAAGATCTTTGCAAACAATAATAATAAAAATTATGCTGTAAACTAAAAATTCAAGAAAAGAAAGAAATATATTAAGAGTTCTTGAGCTAAAAAATGGATTTTTGATGTAACAGAATTCCAAAATTCAAGTTCCCGATGAAAAAAAGAATATTTTTCTAAGCTGGCAGCTCCAAACTCTCTCTTTCATTAGAGAATTCAAAAAAAATAATTAATCATTTCTTCTAAATAAAAAATATTTACCAGGAATTAAAGGCTAAAACAAACAGTAAATAATTTACTCAAGATGAACAACTGACGTTAGTATTTGGATCTAGACCAGGTACGAAAAGCTTAATTTTTCTTTGTTATTGACTGAAAATAGGGTATGTGGTCGGTCAAAACTAACTAATTTATTTCCTGTCTATGCATTTCAAAACTACATGTAAATTATCTATATGCTAAAAAAATAATAAATAAACTCCGATTTTAAATTCTTTATAAAGGAAAAAACTTCATTCACAGAAAAACTGTACTTGTAAAG
>JANSTP010002129.1:0-15835 GCA_025330745.1 Cladonema radiatum
AGCAAAATGCTGACTAATTTTAGTTCATTTTCATGGTTTTAGGGAAATTCTATTCCATTTATTGATTGGGAAGAAGCTGTTAAATGGTGTCTGTACAACCCTAGCTAACACCCTGGTTTCACTGTATTTTGATTGATTTGATTTGATTGATTTATGTTTTTTAGGTAGCCAGTATATCTTTGGAAGACAATTATCTATATCAGGAATATTGGTAATAGCAAATTTTTTTCAAGGTCTTTCAAATTAGAACTTACAATATCTTTCGAAGAGTGGCCAATTATTTGTTCATATGTAGAGTTTTTTGGGTTATTACCTCTTTATAACTAGCACAGATGCATAAAACCTTTTACAAATTATATTGCTACATTCCCGTTTGCTTTATCTATTGGAGTCAATACAAAATTATTATGAAGATGTTCAAGAGCTTACTTAATATTTGGAGATAATACTATACTATACTGGAGATAATATATACTAAGAATCATTTTCTTTCCTTACCTGCAGGTGGATTGCCAGAATCTATATGTACTTGCATTTCTCTCTTGAAAAATAAGCTAGATGTTACTTTGCGTGTTAAATGTGGTTTAAAAATATGGCGAAAACCTGGAAACTTTATTGAAGATGAGAGCAAACTAAAACTTCTTGCATAAAAATGCATCAACAGATCAAACGAAACAGTGAACAGCGACAGGAACGTAGGATTTTGATGACACGTGTGTTTAAAATTATATTCAGACGTTCATTGCGTCAATAAGTAAAAAATATATAAAAATTAATGACCGGAAAGTGTTTAGGGAATTTCCCTCCCTTTATTTCTCTCTGCCTCTCTGCAGTGAAACCTGCTAAAACGACCAACTCTATAAGAAGACTACCTGTCTATGGATGGTTTCAACTCAGGGGAAATTGCTGACTCAGCTCAGTTTTGGGGTAAAATTTAACCAATCAGATTGTTTAAAATCAAAATTTTAACCCACTATGAAAAGCAAAGTCAGCAATCTTTGGAAAACACTGCAATGTGATTGGTTCTTGAAATATTGATAACATCATGTTGAAACCATCCATAAAGACCACGAGTTCTTGGTCCCGAAATGGCATTTTCTATTGTTTTTATCCTTTTGCCGCTTTTTCCCATTTTGCCGTTCGGTAGAAAATTTACTGTACTTTTGGTCAGCGGTTTTCTTCTTTCCGAATTAACTAGATCTAGTATAACTATCCACTAACTTTCTAGCGGTAATCTTCCAAGGTAGCAAGGCGTACTCAAGTAAAATTTAATCAAATTCAATTTGAAAAAAACAATACTGGTCATTTTCTTCTATTTTTCGTCAAATTTGTGCAAAACTGAGAAGAAGTTTTCGCGTCCTCCGCGTTCTTTGAAACAATGCCTAATGACGTTGGAAATTTCGATGTAAATGAAAAGCTTTAAGAATTTGGTTAAATAATAAAGTTTCTTCTTCTATAATGAAGTTGTGTAGTTGTAGTTGTGCTTTTACAGCTTCATAATAATCATACAGTTTAATTTTCTTGAAAGCTTTTTTTTTTTCTTTTCTAGAAGAACTGAACTGGATATATTTCATTCTGTAGGAGAATTTTAAGATTTTGATTCGATCGATTTTAGCTCCAATGAAATAATATTGTTATGCTTTTTCAGACACCCAGTATTATAAAACAACTGTCGGGAGAGGTCTTTAAATTACAACCACTAAACGCAATGAACAGCAGAAAATAACCTTGTTTTTTCGTGAGAGGCTGATGTAACGCGAGTATAAAGAATGAGCCATGGGCTGGGGCTGATGCAACGGGAGATAAAAACGCTTTGAGCTGATGAAATATTTTTATATAGATAATACTGGCTTCTAAAAGAAATTCTTTAGCCATACGCAATATATACATTCTATAAATCTTAAATTAACTTATCTTATCCAATATTAACTGATGTATCTTTTATTTTATAGTAACATTTTCCGGCCTTCAGCGTTCTGTCCGCTATTCAGAGGTTTCACTGTATAACCTCATGTCTCTCCCCTCATTTTGAAGAAAAAACTACGATTGAACTGCATTTAACTGGTAAGCAGCACAAGAAGCGCATGTAAACCGCGTGTGAAATACACGAACCGTCAGCCGGAGACCCGTTCAAAGAACTGCATTCCACATATTACAGTATTCCAAAAATATAAATTTTACCCCCTAGGACATGTGATCATGCAATGACATCATCGTAAATACCCGAGATGAATCATAATGAAATTGCATTCTTATGTATTTTCATAAATTTACCAAATCATATTTTGGTGGGGTTTACTACCCACCCCCAGAAAAGTGATGACGTCATCGCAAATTCCTAAATTAGAGGTTTTACCTTTTTGCGTCAAAGCTAAAATGACGTCCTTATGATGTTGAAGCCATTATAATGCAGGTGGTCCAGTCACATAATAATCCAACAAAGAAAGTCAAAAAAGCTTTTCTAAAACTAAAATTGTTCGATATATGAAGGGATCTTTGGCGATATGTGAAAAAAGCTCTACCATGAAAAATTGATGACGTCATACCACCTCAACTTTTATGGAGTTTGAATTTCGTGCCCAGAGTCTATACAAAAACATAAATTACAGCGGAAGTAGCTTTTATCAACGCCTGCCTGTTTATACAAAGACAAGTTTCGAAATGGACTGAAATCTTGGGGGTATTGTCAAGGTATTGTTCTAAGACTAAAAAGACTTCAAAACGTCAGCAAATGTTAGCTAAAGATGTTTCTGGACTCCAAAAGTTGACCAAAACCCCTAAATACTTAAAACTTTAAAAATACCTGTAAGACATAGGAACACAAGTAAAAATGCTAATATTTGTCTGAATAACGAAATTTAACTCACCATTCGACTTATCGCCAATCGGAAGATTATTGAAAAAAGGTTGAATTTTAAGCCATGATGATCTGCTTAATCTGCTAGTATGAGCAACAAACTTTTTTCATATCGCAAAAGTTTATTATGAAATTAAAATGACCCCCTCAAAATATTTTCCATTAGATTTATTTGTCTCGGTGTTACACTAGATTACCTAGTCATTTTTAGCTCGTTTTGTCTAGACCCTAGACTATCCAGGCCCGGGAGCACTCCGCCAGAAAGTTGGATTTTCTGTAATAAATTTAGGGGTAAGCATAGAAACAAGAGGAAAATTTATTACTTTATATAAAATGCATCTTGAAACATTTCTATGAAATAGATTTTTGTGACCACGCCACAATTACCACGGTAACCATCACTTTGACCAGTGATAAACCCCGATTTTCGGACTATTTCAGGAAAAAATTGAATCCCTAGGAAAATTTTCAAGCAAGACGGAACATATGTGAAAAAGTAAGTAAGTTTTGTTTAGCCACTCTAAGGTGACAGGGATGAAACACCTTCAGTGCCGAAGCCTGATTTCCAAGGTGGTCCCGTATAAACGCCATTACTGACTTAGGTCCTAGCGTAATTATGCTCCCATATGTGCTCACAATCATTTCCTGACGGAAAGATATTGTGCTCGCTAAACGAACCTAAGGATTCGCTGCCCGGTGCGCTACGCCTCCTACGCGCACGTCTAGTTTGAAAGCGTTTGGTGTGAGCTGCATGAAAAATGATTTTAAGGTTTTAAAAAAGCAGCCATTCTTTCTTTTTTCAAGATGGCATCATACCAAACGACCAAATATTGATCAAATTGTTCGCAATGAATTACCGCTGAATGAATTTTCTTATGCGAGTGTAATATAACTTTATCTGTTTCAGCTCACTTGACATTGGCGCTTTAGCTTTTTTTTTTCCGTTTCTGAGACTTCACAGGGGGGGGGGAAGGATTCGATGCCATAAGTTGGACTGTTTGATATTAGCCATTAGCAATGATAGCTCACGTCGCTGATCGTTCACGTCGTCAGCATTGCCATAGTACCCTTCCTTTAGATTTACTGAAAGTTATTTCCTTCCAATCCTTTTCCGAAAATCATGTTGTACTATACTTAGTCTTTATAGTCACTATAAACCCATCACTCTAATATGCTGCATAGTACGCTTTTTCACGTTGACCTGCAGAAGTTCTCGTCGAATTTCCTCTGACTGTATGATAGTCGCGTCCAGCAATCGCAAAACTCATGCTATAATTAGGGAAACCTGTCTAACTTCCCTCTATCTTCTTCAAGTATAGTTTTCTAGCTAGAAGCACCTGGTGAGATTAGGATAGGGACGAGTGTTGACAATGCTCCCAGTTGACAATGCTCTCTTCAGAAATATATTTATCTGGAAAAGACAGACATTTCATTTGCATTACGCCAGACGAAAGATGTGAATAAATAAATCATTAACAACACCACACGGAAAGAATCAACTCCTTAAAACGATAAATACGCAAAATCAATAATGCATAGGTTTCACGCTTGTAAAGATCTTACGGGGTGACACAATATCAAACACTAGGGTGTGTATCTTAGTGTGTATGATGTATTGTTATGTATAAAATTCAATATCTACAAAACGGTTGTTATAAAATAATAAAGGGCGGGTCAATTTGAATGCTTCAGGCCCTTGATGACAAAGAAATTGGAATAAAAGCCTACTAGTAAGAAACAAACTTCATTTAAACATTACGCATCATGGTTCCACTTGAACAACCCGATAATTCCGATTGTAATTATTGTCCCAAAATTCTGTACTTGAAGTACTATATCTAATCGCAAATTCCATTTCACAACAGTTTTTTGGGAGTATCAGAGTGAAAGAAAATCTGTCGGTATCTATATCATTCGAGTTCCGCACGTAGCATGCCATCGTGTCCGAGTATGTCTTCCAAGCATCCGTAGTGTAGCGGATGGTCACCTCTTTACGGTATTCAATATTTTTGACTATCACGACGCCAATTATAGAGCGACCACGGGTACCACATTTTTCTAAAGTGACACAACGATGTTTGAATCTCTCCATAAAGTTTTTTTCTGCAAAAGGTTCTCTAAAACACAATTTTAATTCGTTTAAACATGGATTTGTTTTAATTGACGACGGATCAAAGAGGAAGTTTTTTGAATCGCATTTGTTCATACTGATATCCGGACTGTTTATACGCGGACTGTTATCTGACCAAATGTTTATCTTGTCACAGCTCGGAACAAAGTTTTTAACTTCACACAGCTTTAAGTTATTATCGTCAGCGAAACTAACAAATTTCGAGGGACTTTTCGGTTGTTCTGTTTCGTCGGTCTTTATATTGAAGTTAAGGCTTTCAGTACTTTCCGACTGTTTTATCGTCTTTGGTGGCAAATGAACACGAGGCAAGTTTTCAACACTGTAACTTTTTTTTAGAATACTTCGAGGTTGCTTCTTCTTGGCTGCAAAGCTGCAGGAGAACGTCCTTGCTTTCTTTCTCCACGACAGGTCTAAATCTTCCATAGCGACACTAATGTCAACTGAATCTAACATGGTACGCGCAGAGCTTTTGTAGGCGAGAATGTTGGAATCGTCTAGATTACGTTGGTACCCACCAGAACCTAACGAACAGATCATAGCAGTCATGATTCAGCTAAAATCTTTTATAGAAGTGTACGAAACGAACTTAATTCTTTTAATAATGACTGATCGAAATTATTCTGATTAAAAGATATGCTTGGTGTGACGTCATACATAATTTAGTTTAGCAGCCATTGAGAAAGCGCAAAAAAGCGGGCTCTCGTCCAATCGTTTTCGACGAAACATATGAGAAAAAGCACGTTTCCTGAAGATTCAACAATTTGTTTTGATTTTGAATTTTGTTCAATATTTTACAGCTACTATGTTTGAGAATAAATACTGAAGAGGGGGTCAGCTACTAATACTGCGCAAGCGCTTACGCAAAATAAATATTTTTTCAATCTCATTTCCCTTGAAAGTTGAGAAAATAATTAGCGAAACAATCAAAATAAGCAGAAAAATTTGGGAAACTAACACAAGATAAATAACCTTAGAGCTAACTAGAAGAATTACCCCCGTTTTGATGGAAAAAATGTTTTTTAACAAGGCAGATGGTTAAAACCTCTGTGCAGGAGTGTTCAATATCAAAGAAGATTAAAAATATCCGTTCAGAAAACAAGCTAAGAAACCGAGATACGCAGTTTTCTTTTACAAGAGCCATTTTTTATTACAACTTTACAAAGAGAATATTATGGGTCATATAGTTGTTATAGTAAAACATAAGTGTAGTGAAAAGAAAAATACACGAGTAATATGTCGCCTGTTGTTACTTTACGGACCAGAATATTACTCATGTGTCACGGTAGCAGAAACATAACGGACGGGAAGGCACGTAAAATAAACCCACAAACATTTATTTTATTTTAGAAAAAACACTTTGACTTTCCTTGAAAAACAAGTGTATGCATTGTAGTGGAATTTACATTCCGTGAACCAACACTTCACCTAAAACCATTTAGTGACGTCGACACTTGACACAGGTCACGAAAATTAAAAAAGATAAAAATAAAAACGAAGCGTAAAAAACCTACTTTCTTCCTCAATAAGCATAGTATATATATTTGATTCTCTCACAGACTTTCTACTTGCAAATGAGAGGAGAAACTAACGAGTAGTTGCGATTTCCTGCCAATTATCAGCTATAGTTGCAGCATGAAAAGTTCAATTCTTTGCATTAAGTATTATCAACGTGGGCACTTCATATAAATCTCAAAGCGTAGCAGTATCTTAATAAATCTGCCGCCTACTCGCAATATTGCAACGTCATAAATTCTTCATTCTATTCGCAAACTACGAGAGCTACAAGAGAGCTCTTTTAAAAAAGCTAGGTACAATTGCAAGGGAAGAAATATAGCTTGATTTTTTAGTTTTCTATTAGTCACAGTTCTCAATTTTATCTTTTTCCACAAAAAAACTTTTTACAACAAATAAAAATTCATAAGAATACAAAAGCTAATTCTCCAAACAAGTTTGACAAACAAAAATAAATAAAATTCACTCAAATAATTTCCAGATATTTAAATGTCCAAAAGTTATAACTGTAACAAGAACAATATCGAATCTACTTATTCCGTATCTCAAGCTATCGGTAGCTTTTTTACTTGCATCTACAATGCTGGTAATACTTTTCCGACGCATCTTCCGAAACCGACACGGAAACCATCTCCTTGAGCGTACCCCGTCATAATAACTTCATCATTGTCTTTTAAGAATTTGCGGACCTCCCCGTTTCCAATCGGAACTTCTCGTGAGCCTTTCCATGACAATTCGAGCATACTACCAAAAGATTCTTGTGACTAAAATATAGCATATGCAACTATTTATTCTGCACGTTGTTTTTTGTTAGTGACTTTCATCGCAAGTTCATTGCAAGTAAATATTTTATTATTAAAAATGGATTTTGTTCCAAAGTATTTTCAAATTAATGTCAGTATTTCTCCAAATAAAGGGCAAGAAGACGCTACCCCAAATGTTTAGATAAAAAGGTCAAAAAGGTCACATGAAAAGCAATCACTTGTTGTTGTCAATATAGTTTGTGGTTTCATAAATTTTAATGACCTCATCTCTTTCATTGAGTGACGTCATCACCGCGACGTCATCTTACATCTACTTATTGCAGTTATGTAACGTTATGGAATAATGAATTAGCAAAATTAACCGTTTGTTTGTAAAATACAGCCAAATCACTTGAGCCAAATTTCAAGTGATTTATCGAACAATATAGATTCATACTGCGTTTCCACTAGTACCGGATAGCTTCGGAGCGTCTGTTAAAAACAAAAGAAACTATCAAAAAAATATAAAATTTAATGTTCTTGGGAGTATTCAATTTTATGTTTTGTAATAGTTTCTTTTGTATTTAACAGACGCTCCGAAGCTATCCGGTACTAGTGGAAACAGAGCATCAGAGGGAAACTGTCAAATACGCAAAAGATTTGTAAAACATTATGAGAGCTATGGAAGACTTGATTATTATTAACAAGCTGAACAGAAAAGAATCAATCAAAATTCAATTAGGGGGAAGGAGGGAATAAGAAAGACAGCGATAAATTACCTCTCCACTTATTGTTCCTGAACCCATCAAGTCACCAGGTTTAATATTACACCCTGTCACTGTATGATGTGCCAATTGTTGTTTAGGTGTCCAGTACATGTTCTAAAAGAAAGACTTTGATCGTTACCACATTATGCATTTTCCCGGAAGAATGCTATATCATGTGTGAAAAAAAACACGCATGGGTGATTTTTGACATATCTGTACTAATACTGCTTTTTGATTGCTGAAATTTTACAGTGTTAAACCATGGGCTACTATGTATTATAGTAGGCCATGGTTAAACTATCATAATTCTATTTCCGATAAAACTAAACATTTAAATTTCAGCAATCAAAACGTCGTGTTAGTAAAGATAATAGAAAATTTATTCATGCTTGTTTTTTTGTTTTTTTTTTGACATACCCTATATTAACAGAAAGACAAGTGCAAGGGGAGGGTAGCCCAAGCCAGCTAAACAACCACATGATCCTTTTCCTAAATGACTTTACCAAGAAGTGGAAAGAGCGGTCTGGAAACACCTTCATGTAATTAACGTAACAGATATACGAAATTTGTTTGGATAAGTTTGGAGGAGCGTGACTGATCACTACTCATCAAAACTTTTAGTAATTACACTCAAACACAAAATATTCATTGAGAATGGCATGTAGATGGAATGTGGAGAAATTAATGGTACGTTTCAGCAGGAAATAACTTTTTAAAGAGCAAATAAAAAGTATTTTAAAAACCTCAACGACATTTCTGAAAGCTCGCAACATGACTATAGTCATGATGTCTCACACTCATAGATAGCTCACGTAAAACACTCTAGGGAATGTTCCTTGCACCAAATAATCATTTCCAAATACCATAACTATATAACCCTTGAAACATTGTTTTCTTCTGAAATCGGAATATGGGAAGAACACCGATGGGTCATGGCTACTTGGTTATATAATTTACTTGAAATGTTAAAGCCTGTGAGACCATGACGACGCATTGAAAAATAATCATGTCATTCGGAGATTATGAAGGAAGAGAATGATCAGCAGTATGTTTATGACTGTACATATTTTTTTTTGCTAACAACTGTTTCTAAGTTAAAAAATTCATGACGATATCTGGAATATAAGGCATATATCTTTCACTACGTTTACAAACAACACGACACCAGTGAGAAGTTTTGGAAGGGATCTTAAGGAGCTTTGAACAAACATCCGATAAAGGGCAGGGAGGGGGTCGGGGTTTATGTTTCAAAGAACTTATTATCGCATAATGCTCAACACATAGTTGCATGCTACTCCCTAAAAATAATAACCGAAAGGACCCCTGATATAAGAACATTGACTAAGAACATTGGTAGAGACTACTGACATAAGAATGTAGGCATAAGAGCATTGAAATAAGAACATTGGCATAAGAACATTAAAAAACTTTACCTTCAAATTTGAGCGACATACAACACCTGGCTCATTCGATGTTTCACCTGTCAGAACAAAATGATGATGAAAACTATCGGTTGTCATGGCAGCAAGAAGAAAAGACGGAAAAAATTACCCTACTTTTGATGGCAACTTCGAGATGGACGTCGAAACGAAAGTTGTCGTCGTGTTTCAGGTAAGGAAAAGGTTCAGGGTCCTGCAAAAACATGAATTTTCTCACGACAATAGCAAAACCTTTTAATTATTTAGAAGGTGTGAAAAAGACATATGTTCTTTATATCATTTCTATTAAACATTGAAAAACGAGTTGGAACTTAGCGTGTTCAACATTTCTTAAATTTCTCGTCCATACATTTTGGGTTTGTTCGAATCAAAGTGAAAGAAATGAATGGATAGATGTTTTCTCTCACACCGTTTACATAAGCACTAGTTTTCCTTCATTCACAACCCCATCTTTTTTCTACATATTTGAAAGACATATATGTGCCTCGAAAGTCTATAAGTTTACCCGTTTTTTTTTTTATATAAGAAACCAGTTTATAAGAAACTTAGAAGCAGACATCCCAAAAATTTAGAAACTTTTGGAACTAGAAAAATAATATCTGTCAAATTACTTTGAATGAAGGCTGCAATACATCGCAAAGTAAGGCGCTATCTACGCCTTGTTTTCAATCTTTTTATTTGCATCGTACAAAATCGTTCTAAGAAACTTCTGGAAGCAAATCTATACAATAGGTAAGAAACTCTTGGAACTAGGCCTTCTGCTTGGTTTCTTATAAAAAAAAGTGTAATAATAGATTTACAAATGAGGTGAAAAAGATTTTGAAGAACAACAAATTTAGTTGCTAAGGTATTACTGCTGGATAGATTATTCATTGAAAAACTTTCAAATTTCAGGTGATTTCAAATCTCAATGCTCTGTGAACAGTGACTAATTGCACAAAAATTAAAAGTCAACACCAGTAATCAGACTTATAGGAGTTTCTAGATTCACCTGTTTAACGTTCTCCACGGCAAATGGGCGAAGGGCATCCACTGTTACCACCCATGGAGATATGGTTGTTGCAAAATTTTTGGCGGTAAATGGCCCTAGTGGAACATACTCCCATTTCTGAATATCACGAGCTAATGAAAAGAGGATCATTAAAGTTAAATATTTGATTTTATAAACATAATAATACCATATGTGCCTGAGCCACTCACATTATTATGAACAAACAAGAATGATCATTATAAAAAAGTGACACACAATTTTATGAACACCTAATTAAGTTGCAATCAATTCTATGGACACCAAAGTAAGTAAAATTCAATTTTTGAAAACCTAATTAAGTGACACAGAATTTTATAATGAACATCTAATTAAATGATATATCTGATATATTATTAGAACACTTTGAGAATGAGACGAAATAAATTACGAATAAAAGTTTCCTCCTACCACTCCAGTCATTCATGATGGTGAAACCAAATATATGTTCATGGGCCTGAAACCAAAAACTTTGAATGTATGGTAACAAATGAATAAAGAATGATTGCGTTGTCAATAATAATGAAAAAAAAAAAAAAAAAAACGCATACATTAGCGGCGGTAATTGGCTCGCCTAATTTGTTTCCTGGTCCACAGAAAAACGCCTAAAAACAAAAACAAAAGTTCATGAACAAAATAGAAAGCAAGAATGCGAAATTGACAAAAGCATCATTTCTAGTAAAACAAAATATAGTGAGAAGAAAGTAGAAAGTAAAAAAAGAAAGAAAACAGAAAAACACAACACTTACCATTTCTAGTTCAAAGTCCATAATCTTGCATGGTCCAAACACTGGTGGCTGAGCTTCACATATAAAGAAAATCAACACCAATCAGTGTTTCAAAGTTAGAAGGTAGTACAAGATTTGAAATCACAGTTCTTTGTAACAAAAGTAACAATAATCAATTTGGGTAGTTTAGATGCAATGAGGATGAATGCAGTAATAATTCAGACATAATAACGACTTTCGAAATGGCATACAGTGATTATTCATTTGCAAAACTTATTTTTTTATAGGGATAACAGACAATTTCTCAAACAACTGTCTGCCGGATACAATGTGTTGCTTCTTTGGGGTCTGGAAAAAAACTGGCTGCTGGCTGCGTTGGCAGGTGGTTGCCTTACTTATAAAGGGTTGTATGTATGAAAAACTAATTTGAGGGAATTCAAATTGCTCTTCTTAGACAAGTGGCTGCCTTATAGAGGGGGCTGGGAAGATAGATTCAACCGTACTTATAAACTTTAGTTCAGAGTGATAATTGAGTCAAGAGATGGATCGATTTCGATCAAATTTATTATTCAACGATCAATCAAGTGCAAAAAAAAAAAAAAAAAAAAAAATTAAAAATACAAAATGGAACAGAAAATAGAATCATAAATGAACATTTAAAAAACGAAATATCAAATGCACAAAAGGCAGAGTAGAATAATAAAATACAAATTAACTACACAAAAGATCCTACAAATATCTGGTGATTCCAAAATCAAAATTTAAAGATAAATGGTCAGTGTAGTTTTGAAATTTTGCCAATGTAAGAATTAACAAAAGAGCCGCTTTTAGGGGAGATTTAGATAACCGTTAAATCTGGGTAAATCTTTTGCCAAGGGAGTTTTTAACAATATTCAAGCGAAGGGGTCTTTTAAAAGCCCTCCTGTCAGATTCTTTACTAAACGTCTGAATTTAAATGAGTAGAAAGTTAAAATGTTCAGACTTTCAGCAAAGAGGCTATAGTCCAAAAAATTTTGGGGGATTACAAACTTGTCCAATGTGAAATTTGTTGACAAATAGCATTGAGCAATTGTTTCCTTCCTTTCAAAAAGGTATATGTGGCTCCACCCTAAATAATTGAAACGCCTTCGATGCATTCCTTACTCCATGGCAAGGTATAAGAAAACCAAGCAACCTTATGGAGAGCAGCACCATACTTACTGTCATCACTTCTTGACTGGCCACTTGGTCTCCTGACAGGCGTTCCTGAAACTAACACTGATGACGACCGCCCATGATAACCAACCGGTAAATAAAGCCTAAACGTTTGTAATAAACAAAAATTATAAAGAAAATTCATCTCTAATGCTTTGTCACACAGCATAATATTTTCTTGTAAAAAATGATTATGAAGGAAACTATTGTGACTTCAAGAAATGGTTTGTATAATTTTCCAAAAAGAAGACATCGAAAAGAAAGACAATCTTTGTGGTAGCTAAAATTTTGGGATTTTTAATTGCCCAGTTAAAAGGTAAAGTTTCCTCCTGCTTTTTTGGTTTTCTTAGGTCTTGAGAGTTTCTCTGTTAAAGTTAAGAATTTTTAAAACCTTGTATAAAACACAGTTTTCTGTGATTTAAAACCATTCTCATAGTTCGTAGAGGGTTTGTCCCCCTCAGGCAATCCCATACATTTCAAAGCATATGAGGCAAACCCAATCCCTCATTTTTCATTACCCACCCCTTTCTATGCAAAAACGTTAAACCACCACATTTATAAAAAATTTGAAAATTCCAGACGACCCCGTTTCTTGAATCGGGGCGGTACCAAACTATGATTGTTATGGAAAATTTAACCCTTGAACATGCATGCAATACTGAAAATTATACATTGGTAATTTCATCTTCGAAAATTTCTAATATAACTGATGGTTTTATAACAACAAACTTTATAAATTTAATCAGTTTTTTTGTGTCTTTGGCTGCAGTTAAAATTTGATAAGGTAAAACTTGCAAAAATTTTTAAAGATTCATTGCTTTCATTGTTTTGGTTATACCAAACTCATTTTTCTTAAAAATATTAGTTTATTTCCATAAAAAAGGGAAATGTCATGAAACATATTGCTTCAGGCTTGCAAGTTATTCTTTCATGTTCTTTTACTTACTTATGATCCCTTTCATACCATCTTTTAAATTTATAAGAACAAATCGATTCCTCCATGAATATAAAATAGAATTTTATTTTCTCTTGTTGTAACTTTTTGAAAGAGTTATCACACGTTTTATAATGTTGTTTAGCAGTAAGTAAGATGCTACAAATGAAAAAAGAAATACTATAATCAAATGTGAAACATGACAATACTTGTTACAAGACCATTTGCAGTTTGATAACTAATTCTTTTCCAAGTAGAATATCCTTTGCATAAAATGCAAAAAAAACAATATCCAATAGGCTGAGTCACACTGAGGAGTCTTTTGTGACATTTCTCCAAAGAGTAGATATAATTTTGCATGACACATGACCATGAGATAAATGAAAACTGCGCATTAATAGCAGAGTGGTAGCTAGAAAAATTGGGACAAATCTGTTTTTGCTTTAATTCGTAGGAAATTAGGGGAAAAAACTGAAAGACTGTGATTTTGGGAAATAATACTGCAAATTTGGAAACCTAGTAGACAAAAATAGATTGGGAATTATCCTTCAAGGAGACTATGCTTACCCTGGTTAACACAATGGACATTTATAATATTTAACAAAATTATTTACTTTCACTCAATTCATATTTTCTCATGAAAATTTATCTGCTTAAATTAAAGGTGCCTTGGTACGGCTTGGGCTAATAATTTCTGATATTTTCAAACAGAAAAAACTGTTCATTTTTAAAGGGAGTGTCATACCTAAAACCCATTTTTTTTTAAAGTAAAATAAAAAATCTTTCTAACAAATTAGGATATCTAAAAATTTTTTCCATAAACAGATAATTTCCTGAACATGTCCAAAAAATCTTTGAAAAGTGAAAACATAATTGCTTTTTTTTTGCAAAATGAAATATGACGGTGTGACTAGTTATTGGTCCTTTTTGCATTTTTGCCTGCATATTAAATCTTAAAAACAATATTTTCGAAGTAGTTGAGGTAAATATTTTTTGAAACTCGGGCCATTGAAGCTATGCAAAAATAAAACAATTATCACAAGTATATTCTTGCATCTCCAGTTATACAAGTGTCAGAAAAAAACGAAAAGGGACTGGGACTACAATTCAGTTCAAATTCTAATAGCGATTTTTTGACTTTCTGGTATTTGAGCATTTGAAAATAAATATTTCCTGAAAACTTTCTTTCATAAAAAAGTAAAGATGTTAATTTGTCATGTTTATAAGTCAGCATTTTTTATTTCATCTTGCTGACATCATTATTGGGTGTGGCCAAAAATCTTCAAATATAAATATCTCTAAAAGAAAAAGAGAATTTGGGATTCTGCAAGAAGCTTGGTTTGTAATATAATGATCTATTTAATTTGAGGCAAGGTTATTTTTAAGTATGACACTCCTTTTAATCATTATCAATAATAACAAAAAAATGAAGTTACCAATTGGGCATCAAGGCATTTTCTTTTCCTCGAAACATCGTGCCAACATTCGTAGCATGCTCTCTTGATGAATAGAAGTCGGTATAATCACCTAGTTATGTTGACAAGAAAAACAAATACTAGTCAAAGGCTGCTAACACGAAAGTAACTTTAGATATCTTTCTCCTTTGTGTCTTAGTATTGTTTTGAAACAAAATTTATCAATAAAGACATCTCTGCAATACCTAGTAGCCTAGACAAAGGGCAAATCATGTTTGAGAAAAAAAATAAAATAAAGAAATAGCATTAGTTGTATCTTTGAAACATTTTGGAAAACTTCTATGATGTTTCTAACGGTTGACATGGAAATATAGAGAAAATGATAGTTCGAAATCTACAATAACATTTGCTGTCTGTGTCACGTTTGTTTATCCATGATAAAATAATATTGTTCTCTAAACCGAGTTTTCATACCTATTTATTGCCTAAGTTGAGAGAGAATATTATTTCAAAACTAAAGATGTACATTTTGTCTCATATGATCAAGATAAATGCTTTTATTAGCGAAAGCAGTTTTCAAATATTCCTGATTTATGAGATCACATAATGTGATACATTATAATTGGAAATATGCTGAAATCTATGAAAAAGTGATTGAACAGAAATGCTATTTCTTTCTTGCCAATAAAATAATTATTCATTGCAGTACAAAAGACAGGTCAGTGTTTTGCAGAAAATGTAAATGATTTTGATGATAATTTTTATTGCCAATAGCTTTATGGCTTGTAATACTGCTAGTATGACGTCATATTGCTGGTTTTGGTAATTCTATATTTCATAAAGAAATATTCAAGATACAATCATAAGCATTTTTCTAAAATCTTTTAGGGTCAGAAAAATGATTTAGAAACTAAATTCAACAATTTTTTCCAAACCTCAGTTCCCCTTTAATGATTAGCATATTCTTATGACATCATCGATGGCTAGGACAAAACAAGCTACAAAAAACCCCAACTCTATTCAAGCTTTTTGTAGTATGTTATGTTATGACTGTTGTGCAGGCCTTTTTTCACTTCTATTTGTGCATA
>JANSTP010002240.1:0-26976 GCA_025330745.1 Cladonema radiatum
GTTTTAGATGATAAACTCCCGTTGACTCCATACATATCCTCACAATAGCTCCATCTTTTGTTACCCACTTTATTAACTTTTTATGACCATCAACAGTATTTTCAAATTCTC
Source organism: Cladonema radiatum (assembly GCA_025330745.1). Classification (NCBI taxonomy): domain Eukaryota; kingdom Metazoa; phylum Cnidaria; class Hydrozoa; order Anthoathecata; family Cladonematidae; genus Cladonema; species Cladonema radiatum. The sequence goes on from JANSTP010002240.1 coordinate 112, forward strand.
CCTGTTTATAACTATCATTAATACTCAAACGTAATTCGACTATCAAATTTTCTGCACTAACATCGCTCCCAACAAAATTGTAATTATTTTTTGACATTACAGACTCCTAGCATTTATGATCAATTACTTGGGTTCCCACCTACATTTATGAATTACCAGGCTTGTCGATGCAGAGTCTAAGTTCTTTGATGTACCAGGGCATTTTTCATAAAGGTGTGGAGCCAATCTGTATTACAAGATCTAAGTCTTCAGCGCTTTTCGGCTTCCCCAAGTCTCCAGAAGTTTGCTTGTAGACTAGGTAGTTAGCAAGCTCTATTTCTGGATAATTTGAATCATACAAGCGCTAACCTTTAAAGCCGGTCTTATCTAAAATCCCTTCAAATTCATCCGTACTATGAAAATGGATAATCAAATCACCCTCCCCTTTTCCGTGTAATTTAATCGCGACTTTTGCACCAAAATGTTCGGATAATTGTGTGCTCAATTGTTTCATATCGGCATCATGATTTGATGATGCCGTCGTTTTTGGTTGGGTCGAATTGCGCGTTGCTTTAACGTGTTGCTCTAATTGCCTCACCGTCCAATGCTTAGCAATACACTGCTCGGCCAGTTGCCACTGAAGGTGAGTGGGTAAGCTAATCAGCGCGACGGCATGTCCGGTTGAAAGTTTGCCGCTGACAATCAACGGTTTCACTTTATTACTTAATTTTAACAGGCGCAGGCGCTGTGACACATACACTTCATTTTTCCCAATTTGTGTGGCGATATCGCGTTGCGATAAGCCATTGCCCTCAATCAACTGGGATAATGCATTCGCTTCTTCGATGGGATTTAGCTCTGCCCTTTGTAAATTCTCAATGAGGACAATTTCACGCACGGCATTGTCGGTCAGTTCACGCACAATACAGGGCACTTCCTGCACTCCGGCTCTGCCGGAAGCTCGCCATCGGCGTTCGCCTGCGACAATTTCATATTCTTGAGAGGTGAGTTGCCTAACAACCAACGGTTCAATAATGCCCTGGGTTTTAATGGAGGAAGCCAGCTCCTCTAGTTGCAGTTCATCAAAATGGGTACGGACTTGGTATTCACAGGGCTGCAACCATTCAATCGGTAAAAGTTTTAATTCATCTTTTTTTATCATGGTTTAAAATCACTCCTGCGGCATTATCAATAAAGGTTTCCCCAGCTTCAATATAGCCCATCACCGTTTTGGTACTTTTCCATCGGCCTTGGCGCATAATACTGATAACGTCTGCACCTTCACGTCTGGCTTGGGTGGCAAAGCCACCGCGTAAGCTGTGGCTACTGTAGGTGTCAGCATTGGGTAACGCTGCCGCTTTGGCGAGTCGCTTAATGATTAAACTGACCTGTTGCCCGGTAAAGCCGGACTCCAATACCTCATCGGTTTTGGTAATACGCCTAAACACCTTGCCGGTGTCCGCCGTGTACGCTTGCCAATTTTTTAATGCCGAAACTGGACAGAGCGGCCCACCAACTTTCGGTAAAGCACAGTCTTTACCTTCACCTTCCTGGTCGGTTTTAGAGCGGGTAACGGTAATGATAACCCCTTCTTCTGTAAACGAAATAGTATCCCACGTCATCGCCACTAATTCACTGCGGCGAAATGCCCCGAGAAAACCGACTAAAAGTAACGCCCTATCGCGCATGTCCCTGGCTGTTTCACCTTCTAATAATAAAGTATTAATCGCTTCAATACTGATTAACGTCAGTGCGGGTGCTTTGGCTTTCGGTCTACCGTGCATTCTGGCAATACCGGTCAGGGTTTTTTTAACCAATGGATGATTTGTGGGATCAGTAAAGCCTTGGGTTAAATGCCACTGACGAAGGGCGACAATACGGCGCTGTAAGGTACGATAATTTAAATTATTCGCATGCGCGTGTAAATAGGCTAAGACTTCTTCGGTGTTACTTGGTAAGTGTCCACCCCAGACCATGAATTGTCTCACATCACTTTGATAGGCACGACGGGTATGGTCACTGGTGGCCGCATGAACGTATTGCTGTAGCTCCGTTGGTATTAGCGACTGCGATACGGTTGGTATTACTGGGTTTGATAGTGTCACACCCTTCTGTTTTTTTACCATATGCAGCGCCCTATTATCCGAAGCACAATTAACTTTTTACCTTCCATCATCGTCTCATGGTCATGGGTTTTCTCACTATCTAAAATTTTGTACTTGTACTTCAAAGATGCCGCTTTCTTTTAACTGACGCTTTCACCGATACGATTAAAATCATCATCACCGCGATAATACTTATGAGCGTATAGAGAGTCATCATTGGATCTTGTACAACCATTGCATACCAAACAGGATTAAAAATCGTCAAACAAGGAAAAATGAACAAGGCATAAGAAGATAGCCCTACGAGAAATGCCCATCCCCAACGTCTATGCCATTGTCCAAATTTTACCAGCAGGGTTATCGCAATAGGCATGCCTATCCAATATACCATGGAGATCAGCAAGTGAATGAATTGATGTTGAGTATCAGGTGTCATTTATGTCAATCCTCCTTTTCATTTGAATTCCAAGACATTTCATATTCTCTGCCTGCATTTTAGCAGCATCGGCTTGTAGTAAGCATTTTTTAATTTTTCCTACATGATTATCCAAACAGCGTAACGGGTTAACCAGTTTATGGGGTTACGAATGGCGTTTTTCTCTATGTTTGTAATTGAAAGCAACAATAAACAAATAAATACTGCCCCACCATACGGATACTCGTTTAGCACATATTAATGTGTTTTTATTACGTAATACTGGCTATTTTTTAGCCATCTGGCTTAGGCCCGTTTTTTACCCGTATGGTTACCGAAAACGGGCATTTCGTAACGCTTTGCCCCAGTTTAGCACGAAAAGAACCATCCAACAAGCGATAAGCAACTTTTATCGTTTATAAAATAATCGTGATTTAATTCTTTATTCTTTCGTAATATTACATTATAGTATGCAGTATGTATTACAGTATGAAATAGTCGGAGAGGATGATGGCGCGAGCAGGGATTAATTATCAACATGTATTGGACGCGATTAGCCAATGCCAGGCACAAGGGGTAAAACCCACCGCAGACAATTGTCGTGCGGTGTTAGGCACCGGCAGCAAAACCACGATTAATAATTATTTGAAACGCTGGCGAGCCGAGCAGGACTTTGTCAGTGGTGCAGATACCACTGCGCTGCCCAACGAACTTGTGGAAATCATTAAACAGTTGTGGGAACGACTCTGCGCCGATAGCCAGCAGCAAATTACGTTGGCCAAAGATGAATGGGCAAAACAATGTGCCGACTTTCAGCAACAATTGATTGGGAAAGATAATCAACTTACAGCGCAGCAAGAAAAATTAGAAACCGCAGAAAAATCGCTCACGGAAAGTCAGCAACAATTTTCTGAAACTGATACGCAATTAAAACAACTTACGCACGATTATCACCAGCAAACGGCTGAACTCGAAAGTGCTAACCAACGCTTTTTAGACCGGCAAGCTGAAATTGACCGCCTCTCCGCCTTGGTCAAACATGTGCAAGATAATCTCACCCATTACCAAAATAAAGCCCAAGCAATACGTGAGCAACAGCAACTCGCGTTAGATAAACTGCATCAAGAACATGCGAGCAAAGTAAAAATCCTGGAAACAAAATATGCTGAGTCACAGCAACAGTTGGCGCAACTCGAAAACGAAAATCATTCGCTAAATGGTCGATTAGAAATCGTTAGTACAGAATATGATGCACTAGCGCGACGCGAGAAGCAATTACGCTATGATTTACAGGATGCCACAGTAGGATCATTGCACTTTGAAAAACAGGCACAAATACTTGAAGCGAACTTAGAAAAACAACAAGCGATAGCAAAAACCACAGAGAAATCATTGACTGAACTAACGGTCACATTAAAAGTCAAAATAGCTGCACTTGCAGAAAAAGAGGCGGCACTGAAACAACAAGAAAATAACCTTGCCGATGTCGTGCAAAATCTTGATGACGTAAAAGTAGAAAATGCGTACCTCAAAGGTCGATTAGCTGCGCTAGACAAACAACTGCAGACTCAATAACTTTATTTGTATAACTATCCAGAACCATCCCAAATTGGCTTCTCTAAAAGAATTAAATCACCATTGTAATGGGAAATTTCTGATGCATTAATTGCAAAAACTGTGTAAATCATAGCATACCTGATACAAGAAAATAACTGTAAAACGTAACTGACAAGTGTATCCTGTTAAACAAGAAATGCATAATCATCACTTGATCTTTTTACTTTTTTATAATCCTTCTTAATAATACTAACATATTCATGTTCAAAAGCATTCCTTAATTCTTTAAGATTGTAGAACAAAGATTCTGGCATTTTATTCTTATTTTTCTCATAGATGTCGAAATCAATAAAATCACACACAAGCCAATATAAAGATTTTATAAATGGATTATCATTTTCATCATTTAATTTCTTAATTTTATCTCATCTAAAATATATCTTTTCTTTATTGAAAGTATTTTGTTTAAAATATAAATATATGCTGATTTGTAATATTTATATTGATGCTGAGGATAAACCAAATAATAAGATATATAAATCAAGCACTCTGCCATAGAGATCGCTGAAAGATAAGGAGAATCACCTGTTGTTACATTGAAATCTGTGCAAGACAATGAAATAGATTCAACACCACGATTAAATGATTTTAACGAATTTGCTAAATTAGTTTCTGCCTGGAAAAGATATAGCTTATAATCCAATAAATTAATCTTTTCAAGGTGCAGAGAAGCAATGGCGCAGAAACGATAGGTAAACTCTTCAAGTGATCGAATCTCTTATCAGTAAAAGTAACTAACTTATCACTGAACACCCTTGTTTTTTCGAAAGCGATAATGCGTCAAAAACCACTCTTCACCGTTATTGTAGGCAAATAGCTGTTGGCATGCGCGAATAAATAGTTGCCAATAATGAAAATAAAGCCAGACATTTTTTTCGCCATAGTGCTGCTTAAACAATGTCATGATTTCATTTTTATAATGGAATAAATTGATTAACCAAGCTTTACAGGTTTGACTGTAATGGTTGCCGGAAACTTGCCAACGTGATTCAACGGTTAAGTCTTCTTGAAAAAAGAGTAGCAAATCTTCTGATGGCATTAAACCATCGGTGAAAAAGTGCCTTGCCATCCAACTATTGTTATAATTAAACGGATAAAGTAAATACCGATGACAAAAGTGATGAACAAAAAGTTTTCCGTCCGACTTCAACCATTGTGCAACACGCTGTATTAATTGTTGATAATTACGCACATGCTCGAACATCTCAATACTGACAATACGATCAAACTGTTTTGCTAGGCTTAAGGTATTCACATCGTGAGTGATGACGGTGAGATTGCTTAATTGCCGTGCTCTAATTTGTTTTTCGATATAGCTTTTTTGGGTTGTAGAATTTGAGACTGCGGTGACATCACAAGTGGGGTAACGCTCAGCAATAAAAAGGCTTAATGAACCCCAGCCACACCCTAAATCGAGAACACATTGTCCACCTTGTATTTCCGCTCGTTCGCAGCTTAAAGCTAACATTTTTTCTTCAGCTTCATCAAGTGTATCCATTCGTGTAAAATAGCCACAGCTGTACTTTAAGTGTTTTCCAAGGAGCATCTCATAAAATGCTGTTGGCACTTCATAGTGTTGTTCATTTGCGATTTGGGTGCTTAAAGCAACGGCAGATTGCTTTAAGGTTTCGATAAATTTTCGTTTGCCTTCTCCTTGTGTTTTTTTATGTTGCTGTTTTTCAACATTTAATCGCTGCTGAAGTTGATAGTGTATGCCCAGTCGCATTAACCAGCCAGGTAATAGATTATAGCGTAATAAGAAATCTAACATCGTTTGTTATCCTTTGGTTTCCAAGGAATAAACATGGAGGTTGTGCGTTGATAGTCTTGATACGCTTGACCTCTTTTTTCTACGGATTGCCGCTCCGTTATTGGGCCTGTGACTTTTAACATAATCCATAACAGCAACATCGGTGACAAAAGTCCGAGCCAAGCCGATGGAACCGATAACGCACTAATTGCAAAACCTAACCAAATTAACCATTCAAAGAAGTAATTAGGATGGCGTGAATAGCGCCACAATCCCACATTACAAATCCCACCTCGCGGACGTTTTTTGAAAGCCGATAATTGGATATCGGCCAAGGTCTCAAAAACTATACCGATAATTACGAGAATAATGCCAAGCTTGGCAAGCAATGTAAGCTGTGTTAGCCGCACAATAAAAAAGAAGGGCAGTGCAATAATGAAGGCAAAGACCGCTTGTAGTTGATAGTTCCAGAAAAAACCAAAAACTGCAGAACGTTTCCATCCTTGGCTCAATGTTGTATAACGCATATCGCGTTCGCCTTTTCTGATCCGACTAAAATATAAATAACCACTTAAACGTAACATCCAAATACCGGCCAGGATAAAATAGAACCAAACAGGATAATAATGTGCTGAGTTAACTAGATTAACGGAGCCGGCAGTGAATATGGCTAACGCCCAACCGACATCAACGATACCAGGATTGTGGCATTTGATATAAACCAACCAGGTTCCCAACATCACCAAACTGGCCGAGAGCCACATGAGTAATAAGTAAATAAGCATGATTTATTTCCTCTATATTTTAACCATCAGCATTTGTACGGCACTGATATAATTTGTTAAAAAGCCTGCACGACAATAATTAAAATAATAATGAAATAAACGCAAAAGCGTTTCATCATACCCAAGTTTCAAAAAGTCTTCTTTCTTTTCAATTAAGCGTTCATCCCAATCTGCTAATGTTTTGGCATAATCTTGTCCAATGTCATTTAAGTGAACGAGACGCAAATGGGTATAGCGTTTCACCGCGTTTAGCATGACCGCGATACACGGTAGACACCCGCCTGGAAAAATATAGGCTTTGATGAAATCCTGCTCACGCTTATAACGTTCGTATTCACTATCATTGATTACGATAGCTTGTAGGAAGAATAAACCTTGAGGCTTCAGTAACCGATCACATACCGAGAAAAAAGTGGCGAGATACTGATGTCCTACTGCCTCAATCATTTCAATCGAAACCACTTTGTCAAATTGCCCTTGTAGTTCACGATAATCTTTTTTTAGCAAGGTAATTTTATCGTCTAATCCTAGCTTAATGATTTTTTGCTGCACATAATCATATTGAGCATCGGAAATCGTCGTTGTCGTGACTTTGCAACCATAGGTTTTTACCGCGAATATCGCTAAACCACCCCAACCCGTACCGATTTCAAGTAAGTGATCAGCAGAGTTTAATTGCAATCTTTCACAAATATTACGTAATTTATTTTCTTGTGCTTCATCGAGTGACTGAGTTGAAGAGGTATAAGATGCACAAGAATAGAGTTTGCGTTTATCAAGGAATAAGCGAAAAAAATGATTACCTAAATCATAATGGGCTAAAATATTGCGCTTGGCTCGTTTGATATGATTACGCAGAAAGTAGAGTCGTAGACTGCGTAAATGATGCACAATCTGTGACAAACCACGATTGAGTTGTTGTAAGAGGGTACGATTTAACACAATGAGTTGAAAAAGGGTCGTTAAATCACTGCACTGCCAATCCTTATCGAGATAACTTTGAGCCGCCCCAAGACTACCGCCAAAAATCAAACGACGATAAAAACGTGGATGTTGAATCACTAGTGTAACTTGTAGTGGACTGTCTTTGTCACCCGCAAAAACAGAGTGATTATTTTCCTGCAATGTGATTCCACCCTGATGAAATTGCTTCAAATAGCGCAATGCCAATGTGCGACATATTTGACTAATGAAAAGCTTATCTTGCCAATTAATCATGCTGTTTTTTCTGTGGATGTTTAAAAAATGGAGCGCCTTTAAGAGTGAGTCGTAACGCTTGCCAATAAATTTTTATCGTTGTTTGTAGTGAGAGCAAGGGGTAACGTAACAATGCAGTTCTCATCGTTTTTGGATTAATAGGGTGAACCTGTAACGTCAGTGTCGCATCAAAATGGCGTTGTTCACCTTGCCAATTTTCAAGATGGACAATATGTCTATTCTGGCTATGTTTGTAATATAAACGATACTGATAGTTCATCGCCAAAAAGGGAGAAACGTGTAGGGATTTTTTAAATGCCATCTGATGTTGCCCAGGAGAAATCGTTTCTACCGGGACGACATAGATCCGTTTTTCATGCCAAGGGGTGTTAGTCACTTCCACAAGACAATAGCGCAATTGATCATCATGATAACAGAAATAGAAATTAACAGGATTAAAGCTATAACCTAAATAAGCTAATGTGGTGAGTAAAAAGATTTTATCTGGCGGAGCAATATTCTCCTGTGCTAAGTGATGGTTAACTTGCGTACGCAGGTCAGAGGTTTTGCCATCCAAATAGCGAGAGTGATTAAACGCTGCAATATTAAAATGATTGTAAGCATACCCCCAATAAGGTCGAAATAAAGTCGGTAATTCATCAACATCTAAGTAAAACATTGCCGTTTTATAACAAAACTGATGAGCAAGATGAACGTGTCGTCTGTGGCGGATAGTCCCCAGCATTAATTGACTCTTCATAAACTAACCCCCAGGTCTGCTAATGCCCGACACGTGGTTGCAACGCCATCTTCATGAAAACCATTACCCCAATAGGCGCCGGTATAAAAAGTGTTTTGTTGGCCATTAATCTGTTGATGGTTCATTTTAGCGGCAACGCTCTTTGGTGTATATAACGGGTGTGCTTATTGAAACGACTGGATCATATGTTCAGGTGCAATTGATAGCGGATTCACGCTCACACAAAAGGTTTGTTTGCTATTAAGCCCTTGCAATCGATTCATATAATAGGTTAGACTGGTTTTATTTGCCGTTTGTTCCTGATAATTCCAACTCGCCCAAGTGGCTTGATGTTTAGGGAGCATACTCTCATCCGTATGGAGTATCACTGTATTATTCGTATAGGGAATATCCCCCAAAATAGCTTGTTCTTCAGTGCTCGGATTGGCAAGCAGTTTAAGCGCCTGGTTACTGTGACAGGCAATCACTACGGCATCGAAGGTGTGTTGCTCTGTTTCTGTGACAATTTTAACCTGCTTGTCGTCATTGCGTACAATCGAATGAACGGGCGTGTTGAGTTGAATGTGCTCGGCAAATGGGCGTATCAGCGCATCGATATAGCACCTTGAACCACCTTTAATTACATACCAAGGAGGACGATGTTTGAATTTTAATAAACCGTGATTGCGATAAAAGTCTATAATGAAATGAATGGGAATAGTCTCCACATTGATCGGCGGCATCGACCAAATAGCGGCAATCATCGGTGTGAGATAAGCTTGTTTAAACCATGTGCTAAATTGGTGGTGTATCAAAAAATCATTGACGGTCAATGAATGATTATTGGTATTAAAATATTTTGCAATCGCTGAAAAACGATAAATATCGTAGAGCAACCGATAAAACTTAGGGCGGATCAAATTACGTTTTTGCGCAAACAGTTGCGCTACTCTGCCACCTGCATATTCTAAATTTAATCCTTTTGATGAAAAACTAAAACTCATATCACTTTTTTGCACCTTCACATCCAGCTGTTTTAACAGCTTGGTAAAAAGTGGATAAGTTTCATAGTTAAAGACGATAAAGCCGGTATCAATCGCATAGTCACTTGTATCGGTTTTAACATCAATAGTATGTGTATGGCCACCAATGTAATCATTCGCTTCAAAAAGCGTAATGCGATAACGTCTATGCAGCAAATGCGCTGCGGTCAAACCTGAAATGCCGCTACCAATAATCGCAATGTCTTTATAGTGGTGCAAAATGACGCTTAACTTTATGGTTGATTAAAATGCTTACTATAGCAATAAATGCCTATCTATACAAATATAAAGTTTGATCTGAATTTGTATAATATGCTACGATGAGCAAAAGACGGCGGATAAACAACATGCAACATTACATGATTTTTGGTTATGGCGGCATTGGTAAAGCCCTGGTAACTACTTTAGTGGCGCAAGAACAAATCGTGACGGTGGTTTCAAGAAATCACCATCGTACCTTACCTAAAGGCTGTCGGTACCTAGCCTTCTCTGAACTAGCAGAAAACCTGATAACGGATCCACCGGATTACGTCATTAATACCATAGGCATCTTGCAAGATGATGCCCATATGCCTGAAAAAAAATTAACCGAATTAACTAAAGCATGGTTATTACAGAGTGTCGTGGTGAACGTTTGGCCAGCGGTTGAGATTGCCAAAGCACTTAACACCATTCTAAAGGTTAAGCCGTATTTAGTCTTCATGTGCCTCTCAGCGCGCGTGGGCAGCATCAGTGATAATCGACTCGGTGGTTGGTACAGTTACCGTATGAGTAAAGCTGCGCTCAATATGCTGATTAAAACGACGGCCATTGAATGGCAGCGATTAGCTCCAAAAGCTACGATTTTCGGTTATCATCCAGGGACGGTGGCCACACCATTATCGGCACCATTTCAGCACAATGTCCCAAAAGAAAAGCTCTTTACCCCAGAACTTGCTGCAGATCACCTATTAACGATTTTGCATCAAGTGGCGCCCGAATCTTCAGGACAGTTGTTTGATTGGCAAGGCAAAACCATTGCATGTTAATTACTCAGTGAGGAAATTTTATGAAAATACTTGTGACCATTATCAGCTTTACTCTCTTAGATGCCTTATGGCTCGGCGTCATTGCAAAACGATTATATGCGGAGCACTTAAACACGCTCTTAAGGTTAGTCGATGGTAAATTACAGCCGTTGTGGGTCCCTGCCATTGGCGTCTATGTTGCCTTAATCATCGGTATTGTTTGCTTTGTGCTTCCTAAAGCGCAAGGGCATCTTGGTGCAGCTTTTTTATGGGGCGCTCTCTTTGGTTTTGTCACTTATGCGACTTATGATTTAACTAATTTGGCGGTATTCGCACACTGGTCAGTTAAAATTACCGTCATTGATATCGTGTGGGGCATGTTTTTGTGCGGTATAACGAGCTTGCTTGCCACATGGATTTGAATAATTATTGTTAGAGCAAGTTCCGTAGACGTAATTCACCGGGATAGGGATTTAAAAAGGTTTGCTGATTCATATAATCATTGGGGAATTTACGAAAATAATGTTGTAGCAAAGTAATTGGCACTATCAACGGAATATCACCGTCATAATAACGTTGAATCAATAATTGTAATTCTGCTTTATCATGGGTATCTAAGTCATTTTTTAAATAACCGCTGCAATGTTGCAGTACATTAGTGTTGGTTTTTCGCGTCGCTTTGATTTTAAATGCTTGCATTAAGGCTTGAATATAGTCTTGCGCCAATAATGGTATATTTTGATTGCCCACATCGGCTAATCGTTGTCCCAATTCCTGATAGGTTTTAGGATGATGCGCCATTAAGCTGAGTTTATGCTGTGTGTGAAATTCAAGTAAGTGTTTCGCATCTAATTTCGGTTGTGACTGATGCCAACGATACAGTACGTAAACACGTTCAATAAAGTTTTCTCTAAGTAGCGGGTCGCCTAATCGCCCTTCTTCTTCTACAGGCAAGGTTGGATTGTTTTTCAGTAGGGCGTGGGTAAACAATCCTGTACCATTGGCAGCGGGTATGCCTTTATCATTATAGATTTTGACCCGCTCCATGCCACAGCTTGGTGATTTACTTTTCACAATAAAACCGGATAAGTGATCAGGCAGAGCTTTAGTCGTCTTCTCACTATAATCGCTAAGCTTATCGGTAACGTCCATAGTTGCATCGTCAATACCTATAGCACGAGGCGCTTTGGTCGTGCCAACTAAACGAATGGGTGGTCTGGGTACGCCTAAACCAATGGCAACCTCGGGACAATAAGGTACAAACTCAAAATATTGTCCTAACGTGTCAGTAATATAACGGTGATGGCGATGTCCGCCATTGAATCGAACTTCACTACCGAGTAAGCAATCACTGACACCAATGGCAATTTTTTCCACTATATTAGTCTCCTAAAACGTTAAATGTGTAATAAGCCTTTTACTATTATATGACCCAGCCACCATACGAGTGTAACGCTTACAAGGGCCACGAGATAAAGACCAATAAACCACAGCCAACGCTTGCCTTTCTGTTTAATAGTGCAGTTTTTCATTCACTTTACCTCGGAAAATATGATAGGCATATCCGGTATAAACTAATAAAATTGGCAGCATAATCACAGCGCCAACGATTAAAAATCGCAATGAACTTTCAGGCGCTGCCACTTGCCAGAGCGTTAATTGATACGGTATCACATACGGGTATAGACTAATTATAAAACCAGCGTAAGGACATAGGAAAAGGATGATGGCAAGCCAATAAGGTAAACGTTCCTTTTTGCGATGTAACACATACAATAAAGCGATAAAAGCAACACCCGTTATAAAAGGTAAGATGGCCAATAGTGGTAATGTATTCAGGTTAAACCATCGTGCTTGTACCAGTGGATACACAAAAGGAGTCGTAATACTCACGATAAATATTGCAACGATGAGCGTTAATGTTAATCCTATACTCATACGATTCATCTTCGCTGCCAATGCCCCTGTGGTCTTCAAGAGTAAACGTGTACTCCCTAATAAGGCATAACCGATGACTAAACTCACAGCGGTTAATACCGCAAATAAACTTAACGGATGGGTTAACTGCCAATGCCCTGCATTGTCGGTGAGCCCTTGAATAAAGGTGCCAAGAATATAACCCTGGACTAACGTGACTATCAAAGAAGCAGTGGTAAATACAGCATCCCATTGCTGTTTTCGTGCTGTTGATTTTAAACGAAACTCAAATGCGACACCTCGTGCTAATAGCGCAATCACCATGATTAAGAGAGGAATATACAATAATGGCAAGAGGATACTAAATGCCAGTGGAAATGCGCCATATAAGGATGCCATCCCCAAAACCAGCCAGGTTTGATTACCATCCCAGGTAGGGAGAATAACACTCATCGCAATATCACGCTCGGATGAAGTTAAAAAAGGCAACATCATCCCAGTACCCAAGGTAAAGCCATCTAAAATAACATACATGATGATACAAAAGGCAATGATGCCTATCCAAATCAAGGCTAACATCTCAGGTATTCTCCTTGGGGCTAAGATAGGCAAACGGTTGAAGGATATCGTCACTGCTGTCAGGGCCTTTCTTAATGATGCGAAATAAGTATCGGAAATAAAATACACCAAAAATAAGGCCATAAACGATAATTAACAGTACAAATGAAATCATCACATTATGCCAAGTGATACTTGATGCCGCATCACTGGTTTTCAGTAATTGATAAACAACCCAAGGCTGTCTGCCCGTTTCTGCGCTAAACCAACCGGTTAACAATGCAATAAATCCACTCGGTGTTAATGTTACACACAGCTTTAAAAACGTTGTTTGCGTAAAGAGTTTTTTACGTAGCCGTAAATAAAGTCCTAGGAAACCGGCAAGTAACATTAAGAAGCCCAACCCAACCATAATGCGAAAACTATAAAAAACAATGGGGACAAACGGTTGCTGTGATGGTGCAACACTATCCAAGCCTTGAAGCCTACCATTCCAATGATGGGTATTGATTACACTGGCAAGATGAGGAATACCTATAGCAGCAATGTTTTTTTGCTTGGCCGCATCAGGAATGGCAAATAATAATAAGGGTGCTCCGCGTGTGGTTTTCCATAAACCTTCGATAGCCGCTGTTTTAACCGGTTGGTATTCATGCACCTTTAACCCCACTTCATCACCGAGCCAAATTTGTAGCGGCATTAAAATGAGTACGCCCCACAGTGCAAACGAGAGACACGTTTTAGCAAACACCGTAAAATTTTGCTTTAATAAGTAATAAGCACTCACCCCTGCAATTACAAACAATGTCGTTACATACGCTGCAACTAACATGTGTAGATAACGTGGTATGACCGATGGGTTAAAAATTACTTGCCACCAACTTTTGACCACAAACTGACCGTGCTGAAACACGGTGCCGCTCGGTGTTTGCATCCATGAATTGGCTGATAAAATCCAAAATGCTGACAGAGTAACACCAAGAAAAACCAGTATCGTTGCTAAATAGTGTAGTTTGGGCCCCACTTTTTGCCAACCAAAAATCATCACCCCTAAAAAACCCGCCTCAATGAAAAAGGCGGTCAACACTTCATAGGTAAATAAACTTCCCAGTACCGGGCCGACAGCACGGGTAAAGCCTGACCAATTGGTCCCCAATTGAAATTCCATCACAATACCTGACACAATCCCCATACCAAAGGTAATCGCAAAAACCTTTATCCAAAAACGACAAATTTGGTAATAGACAGGCTTTTTCGTTTTGAGCCACAATCCTTCCATAATCGCGAGGAAGGTGGCAAGGCCAATACTAAAGGCAGGAAAAAGAATATGGAAACTAATCGTAAAGGCAAATTGTAAACGGGAAATGAATTCGCTGCTCATAAGACATCTCCCTTATCTCTGCTCAACAAGTTGTTGTTTTATGATTCCTAATGCATCACTGAAGTTGTCGGGAAGCGTAAAGGTTTTTGTGGTATTACGTCCCGATAATACTTGATAATGGAAAATCGGTTTATCGATTTGCTTAAGCAATGTTTTGCTGTGATTGCGACAAGCGGTAGAAAGCTTACCGTATAAAATAGCACCATTGAGCTCAGCTTGTTGTAAAACATCGGTTATTGTTGCTAACGTATTCGGTCCTTCAAGCGCAACAATACGAAACCCGGATTGCATCAGATAAATGCCAAACAGCAAGGGCGTAAAATATTCGATGGCCTTGGTCATTGGCGCCAATAATAAGGTTGGTCCATGACTTAATTGGGCTAATTGCTGAAAATGGGCACCTAAACGATTGCGTAAATAAAAGAGGAGAAAATGCCGTGTGGTATCAATATTCGTATAGCCTGCTTGGCGCCGTTCTTCTAATACCTTCAGTAAGGGAATAAATAAGAATTGACTCATAATATCAACGGGGTACAGTGAACTAATTTCATTGTAGACACTTTCAAGTTTACTCAAGTTAAGAGTTTGCCCCACATTTAATAACTGTTGTAAATAATCAGGCCAGACAGAGGAGAGTTTATCATTTTCTTCAAGCTGTTGATGTTCTGCTTCACGTTTAAGTAACTTTTTAACTTGGCTAATGGCCACGCCTTGTTCAACATAACCAACAATTTTTTTCACCTTATCGATATCAGCTTGCGAATAGAGGCGATGGCCTTTGGGATCGCGTTTAGGTTTTAACAAGCCGTAACGTCGCTCCCAGGCGCGCAAAGTAATACTGTTGACACCGGTTTTTTCAGCTAATATTCTGATAGGGAAGATAGCGTTTGTTGTATTAATATCCATAGTGTAATCATAGCACATGTTGTACAAAAATAGAAATAATAGATTTGTTGTACAATATGGGTTATAATTTAGTGTATTGAACCATTGAGATTGATCCATGAAATGGCTGTTAATTATCATCATTGTACTCTTAATTGGAGTAGGTCTTTATTTTCTAGTTAACGCTTGGATCATGCGCGGGGTAAAAACACCGCCTTGTCACGTCATTAAGCGTTCGCATACAATTGAAATACGACATTACCAACCGATGTTAATTGCACAAGTCACCGTTAAGGGCGATAGGCAAACAGCCATCCGTGTCGGATTTAAACAATTAGCCGCCTTTATCTTTGGTGACAATCATACTGCCAACAATCACTCTGATAAAATTGCAATGACTGCACCGGTCATGCAGCAGCATGAAAAAATCGCTATGACAGCACCTGTGATGCAGCAAACAGCCGACGATACTAACTGGCAAATTCGTTTTGTGATGCCAGCTCGCTATACGAAAGCCACATTACCTAAGCCTAATAACAATCACATTAAAATTATTGAAGTCCCTGCACAAACAAAAGTGGCGATCCGTTTTACCGGAACACCGACGTTGTGGCGATTACAGCAACAAACAAAAAAACTGGAACGTTATCTAAAGAAGCAACAGTTAACACCGATTGAGACAGTTGAATATGCTTTCTACAATCCCCCCTGGACCTTACCTTTGTTACGACGCAATGAAATTATGCAGGCAATAAAAAATGAATCACAATAAGGCAAGCAAACAACCCATTGAAGTTTTTTATGATGGGCATTGTGGCTTATGTCGTCGTGAAATAAGCTATTATCAACGTAGTGCTCCTAAACATATATTTCGTTTTACTGATGTCATGCAAGAAAGCGAACGTTTGGCACGATATGGATTTTCCTTAAAAGAAGGCTTACGTAGCCTTCATGTTATCGATGCTGCAGGAAAATTACATAAAGGCGTTGATGGTTTTATTGTGATTTGGCAATCGCTTAAGTATTGGCGCCTATTAGCAAGCTTTGTAAGCCTACCATTCGTTAAGCCATTGGCTAACATTATCTACAAACGATTTGCTAACTGGCGTTACCATCATCGCGGCTATGACCGTTGTTCTTTGTGAAGATGTGTTTGTAATAATTTAATCCAATGGTTTAGGCGTTTACAATTGACACCAAAATCAGAGTAACCATAAAGACTGCGACTGTAAAGCAAAAGTCGTGAGTGCTGCTTATCTATAGGTACAAATCTAATATCAATAATATCTGGGAAGCGGAACAATGCAGAACGCTGTACATACTGTAACTGATTTTTTGTTTGTTGTAATAATTTAACCCGTGGCTGCTGCTGCACAAGCTGCATAACGATTACTCTTAGCTTTTCTGCTGAGACATTAAAACTCGGCGCTAAAAATTGCCGTTTTCCTTGTGGATCTAGTGTTGCTAAGCAATAATTAGGAGAGCTAGGTAATATCAAATGATCAAATTGTGCCAGCGGTAATGGTTTCACAGATTGAGTGCAACTCGTTAATACTAATGTTATTATCACTATAATTAAAAATATGAAGCTGAGCAAGCCAGTTTTCATATTGTTTATTATCATAATTTGGCTAGACAATCTGCTAGTGTTGGTGTGATAAAACGATATTCATGTTCAGTCAGCACTTTAGGCTCTACACACAGGCTACACAATAATAATTCTTTGCCCATTTGACCAAACAAACATAAGATGAGTGGCTTTGGTAACCTTAGCCAGCAGGGGCGATGTAAATAGTTTGCTAACGTTTTAGCAAACTCACGTTGACTAATCACCTGCGGACTCACAATATTAATTGGACCGGTTAACTGTTCGTTATGCAGTATGGTATCAATACTACTGATAACATCGCTTAAACTCACCCAACTGATTTTTTGCTGACCATCACCAATAATCTGCCCCAGTCCTAATGTAAAGAGTAGCCATAATTTTTTTAGCATACCACCCGTTGTACCCAGTACGACACCAAAGCGTAAATTAACCACATTGACTCCCGCTTTTTTGGCAATTTGGGTGGCTTCTTCCCAACGAACACCGACTTCGGTTAAAAAATCCGGGAAAGGCGGCTTATTGATGTGTGTCGCTTCATCAACAACTGATGCGGTAGGATGGGCACCATAGATCCCAATCGCACTGGCGTTTAATAAGCGTGGCGCAGCCTGTACTAATTCAGCACATAAATGAGCCAATCGTTGAGTCGTCACCGTGCGACTTTTTAAAATCGCGGCTTTGCGCGCTTTGCTCCAGCGTTTATCGCCAATGTTTTCCCCCGCAAGGTTAATAACCACATCAAATTGTGCGAGTGTTTCGGTATTTAATTGTTCCCAGGTGAGTGCTTTAACGCTATCTTGATAACAACGGTGAATTTTATCAATATTTCGACCCAGTACGGTAATGGTATCACCTTGCTTGAGTCGGTCGGCAATTAATGCTTGGCCAATAAATCCTGTGCCACCGGCGATGAGTAATTGAAAATGTTACATGGTATTGTATTAAACTGTCATTGGAGTACTATTATAGCGAATTTGAATGGATAAACGTATCCGTTTATCGTATAGTTTACTATCTTTGCTATCACTATCATCAAGGATAAACGACGTTGACAGCTTTAGTTTGGTTCGGCAGAGACTTACGCACCGAAGATAATCCAGCGCTTTATCAGGCTTGTGCTGATGGGCATAAAGCGGTTATTGGTCTATACCTTATTACACCCGACTTGTGGCAAGCTCACGACGATGCTGAGTGTAAAATTGCATTCTGGTTAGACAATTTGCATTATCTGCAACAGCAATTGAAAACGCTCAATATTCCATTATTAGCCGTTGAATGTAAACAGGCAGAAATTAACTCGGTATTTGATAAATTATTTATAGAGCATGGCATTAGCGAACTTTATACGCATCAAGAAATCGAGCCTGACGAACAAACCATAAAAAATACTATACGAACACTATGTCATCAACACCGTATAAAAATTAATTGCTTTCATCAATGCTGTATCTTACCGCCGGGCACTGTACTTAAAAATGATGATTCACCTTATACAATTTTTACACCGTTTAAAAAGAAGTGGTTAGCCATTCTTCGACCTGATGATTTCTGTTTATATCAACAACCCAAAAAACAAAAAATATTGACCTTAGAATCTACCTCACTTGAAACCTGGTTAGAACGCTACCGCGGTAGCCGTAACATGCTTAACGTATGGCCCGCGGGTGAAAAAGCAGCACAGTTGCGGCTACGACGATTTTGTAAAGAAAAAATACGACATTACCAAGCACAACGTGACTATCCCTCTGTATCAGGCACGAGCCAATTATCCGCTTATTTAACGGCAGGCGTCCTTTCAGCCAAACAATGCTTGGCGGCAGCAATGTCGTTACGCAAAAATGAAGGAATTGATACTTGGATCAATGAACTTATTTGGCGTGATTTTTATTATCATATTTTATATTTTTTTCCGAGGGTCGGGAAACACCAAGCCTTTAAACGTACTACCGATAAGATAACATGGAATAATGATACAAAACTTTTTCAAGCATGGTGTGAAGGACAAACGGGTATTCCCATTATTGATGCCGCGATGCGACAATTGAATCAAACCGGTTGGATGCACAATCGCCTACGGATGATAACAGCAATGTTTCTGAGTAAAAATTTATGGATTGATTGGCGTTGGGGCGAACGTTATTTTATGCAGCATTTGATCGACGGCGATTTAGCTTCAAATAATGGGGGTTGGCAATGGAGTGCATCCACTGGAACCGACGCAGTGCCTTATTTTCGTATCTTTAACCCGTATAGTCAGAGTCAACGCTTTGATGCAAAAGGTGATTTTATTCGTCACTATTGTTCTGAACTTGCCCATTTGGATGATAAAGCAATCCACCAGCCACCCAAGATGGCAAATTACCCTGAACCGATTGTTGATGTTAAAGTAACACGACAAGCTGCAATTGCTGCATTTAGAGCGATTAGCTAACAGTACACACTTACAAACATAAAGGATCTGATGATATTTATTCAATCTTGTTTGAAACAATGACGGGTCCTTTATCTAAATCGAGTTTCCTATGTGAGCCATCAAAATAGGGAAATTTTTTAGATTGCCAACAACGACATAAGGCAACTTTTTCATCGGTTCCTAAAATAATTTCATCACGTCGTGCATTTTTTATCTCTTGCATAATAATCTCTCCCAATGGATTTTATTGTACCTGATTTTTGCGTTAGCAAAGCCGGCATTACCTTATATTATACAAAAGTAATAAAATAATTGACAATTGTACAATATTGGTTATAGTTGAAGGGTGTTTATATTTTTAGAAAAAAGGAGCATTATATGAAACGTCTATTAACAACGTTAATACTCATATTAAGCTTTGGCTTATTATCATCAACCTTTGCCGCAAGCTATAAAACAGTTGTCAATGCGGCGCTAGCAACAAAACAACTATCAACATTGGTGACTGCGCTCAAAGCAGGTGACTTGGTTAGCGCTTTACAAGGTAAAGGTCCTTTTGTCGTCTTTGCGCCGACCAACAAAGCTTTTGCTGCATTACCTGAAGGTACGCTCAAAACTCTTTTGAAACCAGAAAACAAGAGTCAGTTACAAGCTATTCTGAAATATCACGTCATTAGTGGCAATGCATTAAAAAGTGCGCCAACCTTAGAAGGTCATGCATTAATGATTAATCCTAAGAACGTTGATGGTGCCCGTGTCGTGAAAATGGTTAAAACGGGAAATGGTACGGTATACGTGATTAACAAAGTATTATTGCCACCCAAGAGTTAAGGATTGCTAAGAATAATAATAAAGCAATAAGAATATAAGGAGCAGCAGATTGCTCCTTATATTCCTCTCATAATTAACACTATTTTTTGTGTTTGTGCTGTTAAACATTAGAAAATGTGTGAATTTAGTTAAACTTATGTGCCGCAAAATGTTTGGTAGGTGTCATCAAAACCCATGGGTACTGTTTGATAATGCTGTAAATTACTTCGCAACTGATAAGGGTTACGTAGTTGCTCTGTTAACGCAACAAAGGTTGCAAGTCATTATCAACGGTTGCCGCTTGTATGACATTTTCAATTAAGTGATTACGAGGGATGATCACTGGATTTGTTTTTTGCATGTTTTGTTGTGCCGTTTTTAAGGTAACGGTTGCCTGGCTTAAGTGTTGTCGCCACTGCTGCATCCAGTCTGTTAGTGCTGTAATGTTAAGTGCGTGTAACCTTTGCGTATCATACGTTAACCCATAAAAGGTTTTGGTATAATCTAAGTTATGTTGTTCCATGATGGCAAGTAAATCGGTAATTAACTTTTTATCGCAATCGCTAGCATTCAATCCCAGTTTAGCTGCCATCATCGCATGCCATTGCTGTTCAAACTGGGCATCAAAAGTTCCAATTGCATCATCGGCCAGTGTGATCGCTTTTGCCTCATTCTTGTCAATCAGCGGCAATAGCGCTTCGGCTAATCTGGCCAAGTTCCATTTGGCAATGACGGGTTGATTGCCAAAACAATAACGTCCTTGTCGGTCAATAGAGCTAAAGACGGTGTTATGATGATACTGATTCATGAAGGCACAAGGACCATAGTCGAGCGTTTCACCACTGATGGTCATATTATCGGTATTCATGACGCCATGAATGAAACCGACTCGCATCCATTCGGTGATTAAATCGATTGGTTTTTCCATGACCGTGGTTAATAAATTCAGTGCAGGATTTTGACTATCGATTAAATCTGGATAATGCCGCTTTAACGTGTAGTGTAAAAGTGCACCCAGTGCAGTTTTATCCTGCAAGGTAGCCGCATACTCAAATGTTCCGGCGAAGATGACTTTTGGCGATTCTCACTAATATTGCCCCCTTTTCAGCTTGTTCACGGTAAACGGTTTCACCCGTGGTAATGACAGCTAAACTGCGCGTGGTGGGAATACCTAAACTATCCATCGTTTCACTGACACAATATTCACGCAGCATGGACCCTAACGTTGCATTGCCATCGGCGTTACGCGAATAAGGGGTTCTGCCACTGCCTTTTAAATGGATATCAACGTGTTGCCCATCCGCTGTATCGGTTTCACCGATTAGCATCGCTCTACCATCACCGAGTAGAGTGAAATGGCCAAATTGATGACCGGCATACGCTTGTGCGATGGGGCGGTGTGTTTTCGGTAATTGCTGACCGAGCAGCAATGACATTAGTTGTTTGTTATCGAGATTTTCCCGCAGATTAAGTGAGCGGGCTAACGTTTCATTGAATAAAACCAGTTGCGGATTTTGATAACGCTTTGGTTCAACATAAACGAAAAAATTTTCGGGTAAGGTTGTATATGAATAGGAAAATTGCATCGATACATCAATCGCATTATTTTTTGATGACTTTTTTCATCGGTTGCAAATTGGTCTCTTTTAAAAGTGCAATCAATTTATGACCTGTGGTAAGCTTATCAGATTCCGTTCCTAAATACTCTATTGCACATCGATGCTCTTGTGGTGAAAACTGTAGAATAAACCCTAATTTCAGTTGATACCGACGATTTATTATTCAGCCGATATTCTATGGGGTTAGCACTTGTTCACAACAAATCACAACAGGCCCCATCGCTGGTTCTAATGTTCGGTGAGTACCGTCGCAATAAGGAGAATTTTTTGACGTTAAGCAGCGACAGAGCGTTTTTTTCTCCCGGTACTAAACTAATTTCATCTCGACGTGCGGTTACATTTTCAGTCATATTATTTTCCTATTTGTGTGTTGGAGGCATCACTTATGACTGTTTTTTTAATTCATCGCTTCACTCATCGCTGATGATTGCAAAAATGCCTTTGCAGAAGTAATGATATCAGTTTTTTTGTCAGAGTGCATTTTGTCCCAGGTCTTATAAATCATCGTTAAACGTGCATTATTGTTTAATTTATCACGATGTCGTACTAAAAAATCCCAATATAAATAATTAAAGGGACACGCCTGAGGGCCGGTTTTTTGCTTGACATCAAAGCTGCAGCCCTCGCAGTAATTTGACATTTTATGAAGATAACTGCCACCAGCAGCATACGGTTTACTGGCCAATAAACCGCCATCGGCAAATAAAGTCATGCCGCTCACATTAGGCAGCTCCACCCACTCATACGCATCAGCATAGACGATCATAAACCATTCATTGACCGCTTTGGGATCAATGCCCGTTAACAGAGCGAAATTACCCAATACCATTAAGCGCTGAATATGGTGAGCATACGCATGCTGCTGGGTGTCTTTAACACATTGTTTTAAACAATTCATGGCCGTGTCTGCGCCCCAATATAAAGCGGGCAACGCCCTTTTGGCATTGAAGAAATTTAACGTTTTATACCTTGGCATGGCGTACCAATAAAATCCATGCACGTATTCACGCCAGCCTAAGATTTGGCGAATAAAACCTTCTACCGCATTGAGCGGTGCTTTACCGGTATGATACGCTGCTTCTGCTTTTTGCAGGCATTCGAGCGGCATTAATAAACCACAATTTAAATAAAAGCTAATATGTGCATGAAACATCCATGGTTCATCTTCGAGCATGGCATCTTGGTAAGTACCAAAGTGTCGGAGCCGCTCATTAATAAATTGTGTTACGACTTGTAATGCTTGCTGTCGCGTAACCGCATAACCAAAAGGTTCGATATCTCCAAAATGCGTTGCAAATTGTTTTTTCACTAACGCTATCACTTTCGCTGTGATGTCATCAATGGCAAACTGTGTTGATTTTGGAATGGTTAAATTTTTATTAGGGGGGTTGCGATTATCCGCATCATAATTCCACTTCCCGCCAACCGGTTTTCGTTTGTCCATCAGTATACAAAAGCGTTTTCTTAACTCACGATAAAAGTATTCCATACGCAGCTGCTTGCACCCCTGTGCCCATTGTGTAAAGTCTTCAGGTTGTGTTAAGAAACGATTATCATCGACTATTTCAACGGGAATATTAAAAGTTTTTTTCCAGCGTTTCACTTCGTTGAATACACGGTATTCGCCAGGATGGGTGAGCGTGATTTGGTCAATCTGATGCGCCTTAAGACAAGCGGTGATGACCTCGGTAAATGAGGCATACGTTACCTTGTCATCAAGTTTGAAATAGAGAACTTCATAACCTTGCTCTATCAGCATTTTTTGAAAGTGGCGCATCGCCGATAAGACGAGAACTAATTTTTTTTGGTGATGTTTCACATAACGTGCTTCATCCCAGAGCTCTGCCATGACAATGAGACTGTTGTGTTTATCAATAGCCTGTAAACTTGAGATACCCTGGTTCAATTGATCGCCCATAATGAGGCACAAGGTTTTGCTGTTTTTCATTTAGAACAGGCGACGTAAAATAATCAATAACACGACGGCACTTAATGCAATCGTACCGGCCAGCCGACAGTGTTTTAACTTGGGATAGGGATGATAAGTTTTTTGATCAATGATGCCAGCGAAGTTCAATAAGATAAAACCTGCAATCCACGCGAGTAAATACATTTTAAACAAAACTGTCAACCCGGCAATACCCCAGGCTAGCAGCGATAAGCTAATGGCCCAGACAAGCAGTTTGCTATTGTTTGATAAACACGCAATACACCAATCAACACCAGCAATAAAGGCGATAATGATGATGAAATAGACTAAAGCAATCAGCTGCGTTTGCTGCCATAGTGACACCGGCAGTAATAAAAACAGGAGTAGCGGTAGCGAGCCTGCCGCCGTTATCACATTCAAAGGGATGGGTTGGCGATTATCGCTTGTGGGCATGCTTGGCTCCTATTCTATTCACGTTAACACCAATTAAAATAACGGATATTTATAGTACTTATCGTTCATGCTCTTACCGTTGAAGACTATTTTCCGTTGGGTTTGTTTGTTACCATTGTACCGGATTTTTTCAAACAACTATAGGCAATACCGTTCATGACAGAGATAGCCATAATTGGTGCTGGGATCGCCGGCTTAACCGCAGCGACGTTACTTAACGAAAAGGCTAAGATCACTGTCTTTGAAAAATCTCGCGGCGTGGGTGGAAGAATGGCAACACGGCGCATCGACTCCTACCAGTTTGACCATGGCGCACAATATTTTACCGTCAAAACATCGGCATTTGAGCAATTTATTGCGCCGATGTTCAACGCCAATATCATCCAACCGTGGGCTGCGCGGTTTATTGTCATTGAGAATGAGCAAATTGTGCTTGAGCGACAATGGCAGCGCAAGAGACCACACTATGTCGCTGTACCAACGATGACGGCAGTTGCAAAATATCTTGGTGCTAAACTTGTGATTAACAAAAATCAGCGTATTCAAACCATCAACAAAATACAACAGCAATGGCAATTGCTCAATAGTCAAGGCGAGGCATTAGGCACTTATGATTGGGTGCTTGTGGCGATACCAGCTCAGCAAGCCTGTGCTCTGATCCCCCAAGATTGTCAATTTTATGCCGATTTATGCAATGTAAGACAACAAGCCTGTTTTGCGTTGATGCTCGGTTTTGCCACCCCATTATCACTAACCTTTGATGCCGCGCATGTGCATGATGACATCATTAGCTGGATATCGTTGAATCATACCAAACCTGGTCGGCCTAATGCTTATTCACTAGTGATTCATACGACTAATGCTTGGGCAGATAAGCACTGGCATGACGATGAAGCGACGGTATGCGAAACCCTGTGTCAACGTGCGAGTGAACTCGTGGGACACGATTTAAGCTGCGCAGCCGTAAAATCATTCCAACGCTGGCGTTATGCCAATAGTCATAATACTGGAAACCCTGCGTATTACATCGATACGCATCTCAAACTCGCTGTCTGTGGCGATGCCTATGGGCAAGGCCGCATTGAAACAGCATTTAGCAGTGCTTTAGCCCTTTGCAAAGCACTTAAAAGGGACAACGTAACATCCTGATAAATTTTTAAAGCAACTTAAAGTGGCTGAAGGTACTTATAAGTTCCCACAAGTTCGTTTCCTAACCGAGTAAAATGCCTTGTTTTTAGATGATTTTTAAGCGAAGTAACACCTTTAGGCAAGAAACATTTACTCTAAGTTAAACCATCGCCACTTGTTTAAATGCATTTAATTATGTTAATATAATTTAAAAAATTACTCTAACAATAGGGTTATCATGCATTACTTTGCCAAATATATTTTGCCCAGCCTTATTACCGGTATCCTCGTTGGTCTTATTCTTGCTTTCTTTACGCCTATTTTCCAAAATAGAGCCGAAAGAAAATATGCTTTCTACCAAGCACAAACCCAGTTGCTGCACCAGATCGGTACCAATTTTCAAGGTTACCGATTGTCTCGATGGCGGCTTAACGAAATTGCCTTGGCCGAAAAAAAATACCATTTAACAGCTATGGAGAAAAAACGCAAAGAACATTATGTCAATTTACGTGACCAATATGCCCTCAATCTCGATGCTGCATTAGATCTAGCCGAAAGTTACTTCAATATGCAAACAAAAACGGTTATTCAAAAATATCTCGCCTGGAGCATAAAAAATGAAAACAAAACGGTTAAACAGCAACCTTCTGATGCCGCGTATAAACGTTATCAAAACAAAATCATGACCTTGATTGTTCAGCAATTAAATTAGGCTTTCTGTTCTAAGTGAGGAAACAGCGTTGTTTTGTTCTTGATCAGTTTGCCCATCGGATCTGGACAACAGGGACCTGGGCATGGACAAGCCAACACTTTTGCCTTTGCCTGTAAATGCAGATGGGTAGATTGAGCAGCCTTTTGATTATGTGCAAAACTTATCGTGGTAGTGATGAGTAAGCCAAAAAATCCGACTAAGCTAATTAATTTCATATTTGATCTCCTTCCATGGGTAAATTAACCAATGCTTTACCACCGTTGCTTTAATTATGAGATCATTATTGGAATTATGAGTTGACGTGTGTCAAAAAACATTGCTTAGTCAAACATCGTAGCACTAACTCTAATACTGATACAAATAGACACGAGGAATGATAAATTTAATCATTCCGATAGCGTTCGTGGCCGGTATTATCGGTCACTTTTCAGTCCGTACTTCACCTTCTACGTAAACTTTAGAACCTTTATGTCGATATTGTTCTGCCATTTCGCCCAATTTGTAAAAAAAAGACCACAGGGATACACGATGGGTTTTAGCGACGGATTAACAAAAGGAGTAATTTTTATATCTGAATGTTTGTTTGATCCTTTACCTTACTTAAAGGATAATGCTGCTGTTACTAGCCAATAGGCTAAAGAAGCGCTATTTCTTTACAGCAGGAGAGCTTATGTTACAGGATGAATATCTAGAAAAATTACGTGCTGAGGAAATGATTATTTCGATTTTTTTACGTTCAGGAATACAGCTTATCGGCACACTGATTGATTTTGACGCCCATGTGCTTATATTAAGTGCCAATAGCGGCGAGCA